>PJEM01000161.1:584004-688363 GCA_004023845.1 Helogale parvula | reverse complement strand
TAACACAATTTATTTTTTTAACATATGCAATTATTTTCCGTCATTTACAATACAGTAGTTACAATGACACTCCAAACAGAAAAGCAAAGTAAAAAATCAAAACCCCAACTTCTATTTCATGTAATTAGACTTATACAGAAATTAGAAGGTTAAGTAACAACTAGTTAATCACCTAATTTCACAGCTATCTGAAGTGGCAATCCTTATATAGCAGCTTATCTATGATACATTCAAGATAAATGATACATTTTATTACTTGCCCATAAGCTACAACACAGCCTGCTTAATACCTTTCCTTAAATTCCACCTCTATACTACAGTATACTTGAGGTCCATGCAAAAAAGTAGCTACCTTTTATGTAGGAAACGGATGATTAAGTCTTTGGTGTTGTAAAAGCAACTTCATTTAAACAGAACCACCCCCACCACCATAAAAAGAAGAGGAAAAAAAAAAGTAAAGAAAATAATAAGGGAAAAACCCAAGACACACTTCCTATGGGGAAAAAAAACCCCAGCATGTAATTTCTGTCCTTGATGGAATGTATTAAAGGGGTTTGTTTTTTAAGAGTCTTGTTTCTAGACCCTGGCCTGCCTTTGTAGATTTTTGCTACTTCTCTGGCAGTATTCTTCTTTTCCTCCTTTGCTAGTTCTGTGGATACATGTGTGTCTGGTTACCTGAGTTCAGTGTGGTGTGAGGACAGCACCGTACAGGAGGGTTGCGTAGGTAAATGGGTACATCATCACTGTGGACTTGTGCCGTTTAGCTTTGGTCTGATGGAAGACTGTTAGCAGCTTCTCCCAGGCATCCCGCAGTAGCGTGTTCCCTCTCTTTTCCCTGGAGCCTCAGCTTTCAGGGTTCTGCCTTGTTCTCATCTCTGCAGGCAGAGACCCCATAGTTGTGTTGTTCTCATACCGTGGTCATCTGCTCATGGATTTAAAAACCAAGTAAGATCATCACCCATCCTCCCGGCACCTCTTTGTAGCATCATCTGGGCAGCATGAACCTCTGTTCACCTTCATGCAGCTCATAGTATATATTTTAACAGAGGTTTTATTGCGATTTAATGTCATTTAAGTTTGTCATTTATTCGACAGGCACACCTCACCATCATCAGTACCCTAGCAATTTTGAGAAGGCACTATACCCAGATTGTGTAGGCAGACTCATTCAGAAGTTAGGATAGATACTGTTTCTTTATTGTGTTCAGTTGCTAAACACCTCGTTGTGACATGTTTCTGCCTTCCCTTGCGGTGGCTTTCCTTGGGCCCGGGGCACGGCTCATAGAGCAGTGTGAGCGAGGCCCTCTGTGTTCTGTGTGCAGCTGCCCGTGGGCCCTCTCAAGGTGGTACGACGCAATCCTTAACATTTCAGGGCTCTCAGATCATACTCTCCAACTTGATCACTGACATCAGTTTCATCATCCAAAAAACATTGGTGCTAATAATATTCACTTTAAGGAGCTCTGGTGATTAACTGAGAGAATGTATATAAAACACCTCGTGTGTGTCTCTGGCACATAGTGAGTGGTCGGTAACAGGGCCATGGATGGCTATTTACTGGTCTATTGGAAATGAGTGTCAGAGGCCACTTGTGTGCTTGTAGATCTTGGTTGGCCTTCCCTCATCTCTCCTTATGTTAATCCTTCACTCCAATATTACATTCGTTTCTCTCTTCACTTCCCCACCGGAGTGCTGGGTGGATGCACTCTTGTTACACCATTACTGGCTTTATTTTGTGATAGATTCCAGTGTTAAACTGTATCTTGTACAAGAATTCTTGCTGACCCAGCTGCATCTCTCATGGGGTGAGGCCTAGGAAATATTTGTTAGAATACGTTTTACAGAGTAGATGTGTCAAACATGAACTTATTCTACATAATCCTTAGGCTTCTGTTCCTAAGCACAGTGAGCTTGTGTGTGAAAGCCATGACAACATTTTCCTTTAGCAACTTAATATCCACCATGTTTCATGATTTCATTTCACTAGGGTATATTAAGTTTTGAGCAAAGGGAAGAATAATCATATTAGGGATTTTTTTATATTCATTAGAGTAATTTCTTTCAGGTGTTTTGTTTTGTCGAGCCTTTAATTATAAGTGGCGGGGGAAGTGGAATATGGAAGTGGAGTGGGAAGGAAGGATATTTTCCCACTGATTCCTAGAATTTCACATCCCTGATTTAGAAATCTAGACCAGAGGAGGGCAGTCAACTGACCTCATGACAAAATAACCCACATCAGGCAGAACTTTATTGAGTGCTGTTCAAATAACAGTGTATTACACCTTGTAACAGCCCAGCATTCAGTGTACAATGCATTCTTCACCTCACAGGAGACCCTTGGAGGTGTCAACTGGACCTTTTGTGGACCTTTTATGGAACTGCTCTCTAGTGGTTTTTTTTGTTTGGTTTGGTTTTTTTTTGTTTTTTTTTTTTTTTTTTGGCTGGATACAGTATACTTTATTGATGGTACATGATAAGGTAGGACTCCCCAAGCCCCTCCCCTTTTTCAGGGGGTCTGGGATGGGAACTGGAGGTCAGGAGATTCTCATGTGTGTTGGGGGATGAATTGGAACAAGGACTCCCGAGCAGCTGAGGGCCTCTCTTCTTCCTCCTGCTGGAGCTGGTGGTCCAGGGGTCTCTTACTCCTTGGAGGCCATGTGGACCATCAGGTCCACCACACAGTTGCTGTAGCCAAATTCATTGTCATACCAGGAAATGAGCTTGACAAAGTGGTCATTGAGAGCAATGGCAGCCCCAGCATCGAAGGTGGAAGAGTGGATGTCACTGTTAAAGTTGCAGGAGTCGACCTGGTTCTCAGTGTAGTCCAGGATGCCCTTGAGGGGGCCCTCTGATGCCTGCTTCACCACCTTCTTGATGTCATCGTATTTGGCAGCTTTCTCCAGGCAGCAGGTCAGATCCACAACAGACACGTTGGGGATGGGCACACGGAAGGCTATGCCAATAAGCTTCCCATTCAGCTCAGGGATTACCTTGCCCACAGCCTTGGCAGTGCCAGTAGAAGCAAGGATGATGTTCTGGGCGGCCCCTTGGCCGTCATGCCACAGCTTCCCAGAGGGGCCATCCACGGTCTTCTGGTTAGCAGTGATGGCATGGACTGTGGTCATGAATCCTTCCACGATGCCAAAGTGGTTATGGATGACCTTGGCCAGAGGAGCCAGGTAGTTGGTGGTGCAGGAGGCATTGCTGACAATCTTGAGGGAGTTGTCATACTTCTCATGGTTCATGCCCATCACAAACTTGGGGGCATCAGCAGAAGGGACAGATGATGACCCTCTTGGCCCCATCCTTCAAGTGAGCCCCAGTCTTCTCCATGGTGGTGAAGACCCCAGTGGACTCCACAGCATACTCAGCACCAGCATCACCCCATTTGATGTTGGCAGATCTGGCTCCTGGAAGATGTTGATGGGCTTTCCATTGATGACAAGTTTCCCATTCTCAGCCTTGACTGTGCCATGGAACTTGCCGTGGGTGGAATCATACTAGAACATGTAGACCATGGAGTTGAGGTCAAAGAAGGGGTCATTGATGGCGACAATGTCCACTTTGCCAGAGTTAAAAGCAGCCCTGGTGACCAGGTGCCTAATACAGCCAAATCCGTTGACTCCAACCTTCACCATCGTGTCTTGGGGATGCAGCTGGCACTGCACCAGAAGATACGGCTGTCTGTCAAATGGGGAGGAGCAGAGAGCCCTCTCTGTAGGTTTTAACACTATCCCAAATCTAAGCGCTCTTGTTCACTACTTAGATCAGGGCTGTGTACCTCTCCTACACCTTTTGTCCCTCTCCTCTGACAACTGACATTAATGTGTATTTTTAGTAGGACCTCACTGCACAGCAACCTATAAACCATTTGCTATGTTACAATCCCCAAGATAGAAATTACTTTTATGATCTTAACACAGATCTCTAAGAGCAGAGTCAGTCTGGAATGGAGGGATCTGCATGGTCCTCTATGCCAATGGAAGGCAGTACAGGTGGAGGGATGGACATGCCACACGTCTACTCAGCCTAGCAGGTACTGGAGCTGTTCTTCCAACCCCCTTCCTGTTTCAGAAAGGAGTACTTGCCATGGGGTAAGGTAGGGCTTCCCAGCAAGGAGGCGGTGTTAGTTACAGAAGTGCCTGAGGTGCTGATTCTCTTAACCCTCCAGCAGTGAGACGGGGCCCAACGGGACCAGATCCTCCAACACGGTCATCACCTCTACCGTGAGCAGCCTCAGGCATTTATATCTTAGTAATGTTTGATGTGGGCCCTGACACAAAAATGTTTGAAGTCCTCCTGTTAGGAATGATGAGTAGGACAACACACATATTGGAGATACCTTTCTGAATCTTGGAAAACAGAGTTCACAGAAAGGCATTCTTTCCAGTGAGACTAATTTATACACACACTACTTTCATGATTTTTTCCATATCCAAATGGTACTTTTACTGTTATCAATCTTTTTCTTTTCATTGGAGTTTTTCAAACTTAGTCTGTTGAGGTCTAGTTGATATACAATGTTCCATTAGGTGCATGTACACAACATAGTGATTCAACAAGTGTGTATTATGTTGTGCTCACATAATTGAAGCAACCGCCACCATACAACACTATTACAATACCACTGACTGTATTCCCTTTGCTGTACTTTCCATTCCTGTGACTTATTCGTTCCATAACTAGTAGCTTTTACCTCCTCCTCACCCATTTTGCCCCACCCCCTTCCCCTAGGGTACCCACCAGTCTCTTCTGTACTTATGGGTCTGTTTCTGCTTTTTGTTTGTTCATTTTTTTTAGATTCTATAGTAAATAAATTCATATAGTATGTGTCTTTTTCTGACTCTCTTCATTTTAGTGTAGTGCCTTCTAAGTCCATCCATTTTGTTACAAATGGTGAAATCTCACTCTTTTTTATGGCCGAGTAATATTTCATTGTGCACCTGTGTGTGTGTGTGTGTGTGTGTGCACGCACGCACGCATGCACATGCACACAGTCTTTACCCATTCATCTGTCAACGGATGTGTGGATTCCTTACATATCTTGACAATTGTAAATAATGCTGTAATAAATATTGGTGTACATGTATTGTTTTGAATTCATAGTTTTGTTTTCTTGGGGTAAATACCCAGTAGTGGAATTACTGTATTGGATGGTATTTCTCTTTTAAATTTTTTTTGAGGAATATGCACACTGTTTCCCATAATCACAGTGCATGAGGGTTTTGCTCTACATCCTTAACAGCACTTGTTATTTCATGCATTTTATTTTTTTCTTTTTCTTTTTTTCCATTTAAAAAAATTTTTTTAGTTTATTACCAAGTTGATTTTCATATAATACTCAGTGCTCTTCCCCACAAGTGCCCTCCTCCCTGACCATCATCCTCCCTTCCCCTTCCTTCCTCCCTCTTCAGCCCTCAGATTGTTCTCAGCATTCAAAAGTCTCTCATGATTTGCCTCACTCCCTCTCCCCAACTCTTTTCCCCACCTTTCCCGTTCCCATGGTCTCCTATTAGGTTTTTCCTGTTAGACCTATGAGTGACAACATATGGTATCTGTCCTTCTATGCCTGACTTATTTCATTTAGCATGACTCCCTCTGGGTCCATCCATTTTGCTACAAATGGCCAGATTTCATTCTTTCTCATTGCCATGTAGTACTCCATCGTGTATATATACCACATCTTCTTGATCCACTCATCAGGTGATGGGCATTTAGGCTCTTTCCATGATTTGGCTATTGTTGACAGTGCTGCTATGGACATTGGGGTACATGTGCCCCTATGCATCAGCATTTCTGTACCCCTTGGGTAAATCCCTAGCAGTGCTATTGCTGGGTCATAGGGGAGTTTTATTGATAATTTTTTGAGGAACCTCCACACTGTTTTCCAGAGCGGCTGCACCAGTTTACATTCCCACCAACAGTGTAGGAGGGTGCCCATTTCTCTGCATCCTGGCCAGCATCTATAATCTCTTGATTTGTTCATTTTAGCTCTGAGTTGGTATCTCAGTGTGGTTTTGATTTGTATTTCCCTGATGCTGAGTGATGCTAAGCATTGTTTCATGTGTCTGTTGGCCATTTGGATGTCCTCTTTGGAGAAGTGTCTGTTCAGATCTTCTGCCCATTTCTTCACTGGATTATTCATTTTTCGGGTGTGGAGTTTGGTGAGTTCCTTGTAGATTTTGGATACTAGCCCTTTACCCGAAATGTCAGTTGCAACTATCTTTTTGCATTCTGTCAGTTGCCTGTTAGCTTTTTTTATTGTTTCCTTTGCAGTGTAGAAGCTTTTTATCTTGATGAAGTCCCAATAGTTCATTTTTGTTCTTGATTCCCTTGCCTTTGGGGATGTGTCGAGTAGGAAATTGCTGAGGTTGAGGTCCAGGAGGTTATTTCCTACTTTCTCCTCTAGGGTTTTGATGGTTTCCTGTCTCACATTCAGGTCCTTCATCCATTTTGAGTTTATTTTTGTGTATGGTGTAAGAGAGTGGTCTAGTTTCATTCTTCTGCATGTTGCCGTTCAGCTCTCCCAGCACCACCTGCTAAAGAGGCTGTCTGTTTTCCATTGGATACTTTTTCTTGCTTTGTCAGAGATTAATTGGCCATACATTTGTGGACCCACTTCTGGGTTCTCTATTCTATTCCATTGGTCTATGTGTCTGTTTTTGTGCCAGACCATTCTGTCTTGATGATGACAGCTTTGTAGTAAAGGCTAAAGTCTGGGATTTGTGATGCCTCCCATTTTGGTTTTCTTCTTTAATATTACTTTGGCTATTCAGGGTTTTTTGTCATTCCATACAAATTTTAAGATCATTTGTTCTAGCTTTAGAAGAATACTGGTGCAATTTTGAGGGGGATTGCATTGAATGTGTAGATTGCTTTGGGTTATAGTGACATTTTAACAATGTTTATTTTTCCAATCCAAGAGCACGGAATGTTTTTCCATTTCTTTGTGTCTTCTTCAATTTCTTTCATAAACTTTCTATAGTTTTCATCACACAGGTCTTTTACATCTTTGGTTAGGTTTATTCCTAGGTACTTTAAGGTTTTTTTGTGCAATTGTGAATTGAATCAATTTCTTGTTTTCTATTTCTGTTGCTTCATTTTTGGTGTATAAAAATGCAGCTGATTTCTGTACATTGATTTTGTAGCCTGTGACTTTGCTGAATTCATGGATCAGTTCTAGAAGGCTTCTGGTGGAGTCGATCAGGTTTTCCATGTAGAGTATCATGTCACCTGCAAAAAGCGAAAGTTTGATTTCATCTTTGCCAATTCTGATGCCTTTTATTTCCTTTTGGTGTCTGATTGCTGATGCTAGGACTTCCAGCACTATGTTAAACAACAGTGGTGAGAGTGGACATCCCCGTCGTGTTCCTGATCTCAGGGGGAAAGCTCTCAGTTTTTCCCCATTGAGGATGATACTAGCTGTGGGCTTTTCATAAATTGCTTTAATAATGTTTAAGTTCCTTCTATCTCGACTTTTTTGAGGGTTTTTATTAAGAAGGGATGTTGTATTTTGTCAAATGCTTTTTCTGCATCTATTGACAGGATCATACAGTTTTTATTTTTTCTTTTGTTAATGTGATGTATCACATTGATTGATTTGTGAATATTGAGCCAGCCCTGTAACCCAGGAATGAATCCCACTTGATCATGATGGATAATTCTTGTTATGTGCTGTTGAATTCAATTTGCTAGTATCTTGTTGAGTATTTTTGCATTTGTATTCATTAAGGATATTGTCCTATAATTCTCTTTTTTTGTTGGATCTCTGTCTGGTTTAGGAATCAAGGTGATACTTGCTCATAGAATGAGTCTGGAAGTCTTACTTCCATTTCTATTTTTCGGAATAACTTGGGAAGGATGGGTGTTAACTCTGCTTTAAATGTCTGATAGAACTCCCCTGGGAATCCATCTGGTCCTGGACTTTCATTCGTTGGGAGATTTTTTAAAAATTTTTTTAAGTTTATTATTTGAGAGACATAGAGAGACAGCATGAGCAGGGGAAGGTCAGAGAGAGAGGGAGTTACAGAATCTGAAGCAGGCTCCCGGCTCTGAGCTAGCTGTCAGCACAGAGCCTGACATGGGGTTCAAACCCACAAACTATGAGATCATGACCTGAGCCAAAGCCAGCCACTTAACTGATTGAGCCACTCAGGCACCCCTCTTTGGGACATTTTTGATAACTGATTTGATTTTGTCACTGGTTATGGGTCTGTTAAGATTTTCTCTCTCTTCTCTTGTTTGAATTTTGGTAGTGTATGTGTATTTAGGAATTTGTCAATTTCTTCTAGGTTGTCCAGTTTGTTGGCATATAATTTTTCATAGTAATCTCTGATGATTGCTTGTTTTCTGAGGGATCAGTTGTAATAGATCGATTTTCATTCATGATTTTGTCTATTTAGGTGTTCTCTCTTTTCTTTCTCAGGAGCCTTGCTAGAGGTTTATCAATTTTGTTTTTTCCAAAAAACCAACTCTTGGTTTCATTGATTTTTTTTCAACTGTTTTTTTGGATTCTATATTGTTTATTTCTGCCCTGGTCTTTATTATTTCTTTTCTTCTGCTGGGTTTGAGGTGTTCTTGCTGCTTTCTTTCTAGTTTCCTTAGGTGCTCTGTTAGATTTTGAGTTTGCGCTTTTTCTAGTTTGTTAAAATAGGCCTGGATTGCAGTAAACTTTTCTCTTAGGACTACCTTTGCTGCATCCCAGAGAGTTTGGATTGTTGTATTTTCATTTTCATTGGTTTCCATATATTTTTTAATTTCTCCCCTAATTACCTGGTTCACCCAGTCATTCCTCAGTAGGGTGGTTTTTAACCTCCACATTTTTGGAGGTTTTCCAGACTTTTTCCTGTGGTTAATTTCAAGTTTCATAGCTGTGTGACCTGAAGGTGTGCATAGTATGATCTCAATTCATTTGTATTTATGGAGGGCTGTTTTATGACCCAGTAAGTGATCAGTCTTAGAGAATGTGCCATGAGCACTCAAGAAAAAAGTAAATTCCCTAGCTTCAGGATGCAGAGTTCTAAATATATCTATTAATTCCATCTGTTCCAGTGTGCCATTCAGGTCTATTGTTTCTTTAGGGATATTCTGTCTGGTTGACCTATCCATTGTTGTAAGTGGAGTTCCCTGCAATTAGCACATTCTGATTGATAAGATTGTTTGTTTGTGATTAATTGTTTTATGTATTTGGGTGCTCCCGAATTCGGCGCATAGATGTTTATAATTGTTAGCTCTTCCTGATGGAGAGACCCTGTGATTATCATATAATGTCCTTCTTCATTTTTTGTTACTGCCTTTACTTTAAAGTCCAGTTTATCTGATATAAGTATGGCTACTCCAGCTTTCTTTTGGTGTCCAGTCACATGGTCGATATTTCTCCATCTCCTTACTTTCAATCTGAAGGTGTCTTCAGGTCTAAGGTCAGTCTCTTGTAGACAACAAATAGATGGATTTTGGTTTTTTATCCATTCTGCTACTCTGTGTCATGTGATTAGAGCATTCAGTTCATTTACATTCGGTGTTATTGAAAAATGTGCATTTAGTTTCATTTTGTTCTCTGTAGAGTTCATGTTTGTATTGATGTCTCTGGTGTCTTATGTTCCTTGCTACTTTTCTCTCATAGAGTCCCTCTTAGGACTTCTTGTAGGGCTGGTTTGGTGGTGATGAATTCTCTTAATTTTTGTTTATTTGGGAACACCTCTATCTCTCCTATTTTGAATGACAGGCTCACTGGATAAAGGATTCTTGGTTGCATATTTTTCCTGTCCATCACATTGAAGATTTCCTGCCATTCCTTTATGGCCTGCCAAGTTTCGTTAGATAGGTCTGTAACCTCTGTGATAGGTTTCCATTTGTATGTTAGGGCACTTTTATCCCTAGCTACTTTAAGAATTCTCTCTTTATATTTTGCCAGTTTCACTATGATATGTCGTGCTGAAGGTCGGTTCAGGTTATGTCTTAGGGGAGTTCGATATGCCTCTTGAATTTTAATGTCTTTCTCTTTCTCCAGATTGGAGAAAATTTCATAATTTCATAATTTGATTAAGCACCCCTTCAGGACCTTTTTCTCTTTCTTCTTCTTCAGGAACTCCTATGATATACATATTGTTCCGTTTGATTGTATCACTCAGATCTCTAATTCTCCTTTCCTGCTCCTGTATCAATTTCTCTCTTTTTCTCGGCTTCCTCTTTTGCTATAACTGTGTCTTCTAATTCAACCTATTCTCCTCTCTGCTTCTTCAATCCGTACATTGGCAGCCTCCATTTTATTATTCACCTCATTTATAGCCTTTTGAAGGTCCCTAGTCTGTGTATCAATAGTTTCTTTGATGGTTTTTTCAAGCCCAGCAATTAATTTTATGACAGTTGTTCTGAATTCTTGTTCAGTTATGTTGTTTAAGTCTATTTTGAGTAGTTCTGTGGCTGTGATTTAAAAAAAAATTTTTTTTTATTTTAATGTTTATTTATTTTTGAGAGACAGAGAGAGACAGCCTGAGCAGGGGAGGGTCAGAAAGAGAGGGAGACACAGAATCTGAAGCAGGCTCCAGGTTCTGAGCTAGCTGTCAGTACAGAGACCGATGCGGGGCTCGAACCCATGAACCGTGAGATCATGACCTGAGCCGAAGCCGGAGGCTTAACCGACTGAGCCTCCCAGGCGCCCTTTGTGATTTCTTCCTGGAATTTTTTTGGAGGAGAGTTCTTTCATTTTGTCATTTTGGCTAGCTTTCTGTCTCCTGTCAGTTTTAAAAGGTTGTTATGCACTGTGCACCTGTTAGTATTGCTCTATTAAAGGAGGCTCTTTGTCCAGGGCCTGTCATTTCAGGAGATGTCCTTTTAATGGTGTCTCTCAGTTTCTCTTGGTATGCCTGTAATTAATATATTTCGTTGCTCAGTGATATTTGGGGCTTTCCACCATGTGTGCTTTGGCTTGTTTCTTGAGGTAGCCCTGAAAAGGAAAATAAACAAACACACAGGGAACACAAGCACGCAAATGCAGTGATAGATCCAGTAAACAAGCAAACCAAATGGGAAAGGAAAAATAGGAGTGGGAAAGAAAAGAGAGGACAAGAAGGGAGAAAAAAAAGAAGCCGGGGGGACAGAGACAGCCAATAATAAAGACAGTCTGAGAGCATAAAACCTGTGGAGGGGAGAGAGAAGAATGAGATAAGGGGAAAAATATCTGGATGGTAAGAGTTAGAATTGATCTAATCACAGCAGTGCATAAATGTTGGTCTTTCTCAGACTCCGGGGCGGGGTGGGGGAGGGAGAAAAGGAGGAAATAGGAAAAGAGAAAACAAGGGGAAAAATAGAAAAATTAAAAAATAAAAGTAATGGGAAAAGAAAAAAATGAAAAAAGTAAAAATAGTAAGAAAAGAAGAATCCAGGTCTCCAGCGCGGGTGGGCGTGGTTCAGTGTGGGTAGGTCTGTCTCTGGGGCTCCTCTCTGAGGCCCCGCCTTAATGGATGCAGGGAGAAGAATGGTGGTCCCGCAAGCCCCTCTCAGACAATGCGTTGCCAGCCACTCTTTTGAGTCCAACCTCCCCCTGCGAAGGGCAGTTCAAATTGTTTTGGTTTTCCAAGTTCCGCCAGGTTTCTAAATCCTAGTCCATACACTTTAGTGCTTCCCCCACTGTCCAAATGATCGGCTCTCTGGTTGGGATTGCTCAGGGGACTGGAGAGCCAGCCCTTCCCTGGCTCCACCTGAGGTCGGCGGGCTACCGGGCCCACAGGAGAACAAGCCCGCTGAGGGGGACCGATTTCTCTCGCCGCGCCCAGCGGCTACAGATGGAAAGTTTGTCTCTCAGCCGGGGCTGAGGTCTCGTTTCAGCCTCTCCTTCTCTTCCCCTCGGCTCTGCACCACCCTGGAGGCCAGTTCGCGCTCAGCCCTCCAAGGTTCTGTGCCAGCCTGCACAGCTGCCCCGTGCGTGCAGTGCCGTGCCGCCTGTCTCTGAAAGATTTCAGAATTTTTGTAGGAGTTAACTGAGAACAGTAGCTCTCTGTATGGAGGTAGGTATGAGGGACTATGGTCTCTTCACCTGTTACCTGGCTTTCAGTGTGACTACCCAAGTTGGAGGACAGCGAAGCGAGCATACTGTGACATGAGATTAATGCAGAGAAACATTTTATTATGTCATTGTTGACTTGTTGGGAGAATTCTAGAATATAAACAGGGCATTGGATGCTAGTTTAGCTTTGCCATTAATTACCTGTGAACTTGGACAGGTAGTTTTCCTGTGTGGTCCTCAGGTTTTTCTTCTAAAGGAAAGGATGACTGTGATGTAATCTACGTGATTCTCATATCCCCTGATGTCTCTTCACCTTACCTTCCGATTGTTCAGGGTAGAGCCTGGTCCATAAGGGATTATGAGCTGAATTCATTTAGCAGTCAGACGTGACCTCAATTGGCACGAGTCTATTTATAGCCTTTATTTATCCCATTAAGTGGGACTATTCACATATTTCACTATAGAAATGTATTTGGTTGTGTGGTATCTTTCAGACTCTGCTAGCATGCCACATAAATATGGTGTGTGCCTCTTACGGTCTTTAAAATGTAAAAAATTCCAAATTCTGCAAGCACAACTAATCTCAAGGGTTTTAGATAAGGGCTGAGGATATATAGTCAACATTCACTCAAGCAATATGTATGCAGTGTGTATAATATACTAGGTATTCTTTTAGGCTCTGGGATGCAGTTGAGCAAAAAAAATATAATTTGCCTCTTTAATATTTCCTTAATAGATGAAGCCACTATGGTTGAGATGTACAGAGAGGTGATTGAGCATAGGGAGGACGCTGAATTTGTCCAGGGGCCCTGGATTGTGGGAGCAAGGTGGGAAGGTCTTCTCGGAAGATAGGAAGCATGACTGAGTCAGAAGTGAGATGAATAGGAGCTAGTTGGTTGGACGAGCCTGGGTGGACGTGTAGGTGGGAATGAGAAATAAAATCTGATAGTGAAGACAATTGGTATCCTGGGCTGAAGGAAGCACCATGGGGAATCGTAAAGGTGCCCTAGTGCTGGAACTGCAAGCCATTGTGGTGTGGCTGATGGCCAGATATGTGAAGGAGCAGTATGGTGGGGCGTGAGCACGATCCCATGGAGACAGAATGAGCTTCCCCCCCCCCCCCCCAGTTTTTGTAAGGATTTTGCAGGGGTTAATGGGATATACAGCAGGGGAGGCTTCAAAAGCAGAGATACCTGTAGGTCCCAGAGACAGCTCTCACAGAGGGGACAAGATGGTACCCAACTCTAATAAGGCTTTGGTGGGGAGGATCACAAAGGCAGCTTTCTTTCCAGAGAATGGTCTAAAATGCAGCTCTGGCATTTCATGCTTTTTAGAGCACTGTCTTGGTCATTATTAGTCCGTGTATCAGCTTTGTGATGTGTAAAGGTGTTGGAACCAAGGCATGGCAATTAAGGGGTTTACTCAGAACCATGCAGCAAATGAATGGTAGGGCAATCGGTTGGTAAAGATGTTTTTGCCCCACAGAATGGGAAACTTCCAAATAGACATGCCTGGGGGAAAAAAAATTAGTGCAGAAATCAGATGCATATGCCAAGGGTTGTGGGGGAGTAGGTTATGAATAATTTCTGATTCCTTTCTTGTGGTCCTTTGAGTCACGCCAGCCACCTTTCACGGGAAGGCAGGGCCTGGCTCAGTTCATCCTTCCTTGACTGCTGCTTTCCGTCCTCCTGTTCCCCTGTGTTCCTGTGCCCTTTGTCGTGCACATCACTCATTTGGCACCCAAAATACTTTGCATTTTTAGTCACTTTTCCTGCTCTCCTCTGCTGGCTCATAATTTGGCAGTTGTTCATTGAGTGATGTCTTAAAAGGACTTAAGAGTTCACTTTTTTGCCTGACTCCCCAGATCGCTGGCAGAAATGAGGAGCACTTGTAACTTCCTACCTTGACAACACATCATTTTAGTCTGTCCTTGACCTTTTGCTGTCCCTACCCGTACGTGCACCTGATTTCAGTCACAGGGAATTCTCCTGAGTCTTTGCAACAAGTGAGGATCCTCTGTGACCCCTTGTCTTTGTCCTCATCACCACCACCACCCTCTACCATGAATGTCCCCTGCTGGGTTTCTCATCCCCTCTTCTTCCTTGCCTTGCAAACTCCTGATCTTTGAAGGTCTGCCCAAGCCCTAGCTCCCTAAAGACCTACTGATGCACCCAGTTATATCTGATACTTAGACCACACAGCTGTTTTTTTCCTCTAAGACTTGTTGAGTACCATCTCCCTGCACCTTTTGCGAATGCTAGTTTGTAATTTCTCGTATTTCCCTTTCCCCTTAATATGGTTCTCATTACCAACATTTATTTTTGTATCTTCAGCGCCAAGCACAACCTCTGACTCAATAACCATTTTGATCCCTTAAACTATGTGTGTCAATTTAGGAACTAACATGTACAAATATATTTTGAAAGGCAAAGATAGTAGTGGGTAAAAAAACATTCTTGAGGGTTTTGTTTGTTTGTTTGTTTACAAGATTTCCATTATCTAAGGAGAGAAGCGCTTGTCACCATCTTCCACTAGATTCTGAGCTCCGTGACAGACGAGAGCAGGTCTTGCACTTACATGGTCCGCAGCATTTAACATGGTGTCCCACACACAGTAGGCACATAATGTACTTTCAGTTGATTGAAATGATTGCTTTCTTTGACCAGAGGAGTTCCACGTGACTGCCAAGAGTTTAACCCCAGATCTATTTGGCACTGGTCATGCTTCTACACAATATGGAAACCATCAACAAGAGAAAGGGAGGTGTGACTAAATTCCAGGCACAATCAATTAAATGGTCTTTCTTTTTAAATTTGATTCCTTTTGTTAAAACATGGGACAGTTAATAAGATTAAAGTATGGGTAATATAAACACAAGGGAACACTTCAGCCTTGTATAGTGAAATTTGTTGCTTGGGATCAATAGTTTCCATGTTTTAAAAATTCACTTATGCCTTTTTTTTTTTTTTTTTTTTTTTTGCTTTTATAGAAAAAAGCCCTCTTAGCCTTTCCCAAGCTATTATCCCAGGCAAATTATCCCAAATGGCTGGCTAAACAAATGCAAACAGTAATACTTTTATGCTAGATTTTAAGAAGGTAAAGTACACTACTAAAGGTATTCTCTTTCCCAGAAATGGAGAGACAGTAAAGGGCTCATCTCTTACTATGACCTATAAATTCATGTGGCCCCTAAAAAAGAGTATAAATGACCTTACCTGTCCATGTCCAGTTGTATTTTGTGTGGTGTGTCTTAGTACTAGAAGAAAATAGTTTTATTTGAAAGCTTCATGAGACCCCTCACGAGAGGAGGAGGTAAGGCCTTTAAGAGGGGCTGTCACAAATCCTCTGAAAGCAGTGGTTTATGTTTTGCCAGGAAAGATCTTAATCCATTGACTAATACAGTTTACAAATGCAGTTTTGCAGTGTGGACAGCTTATCTAGATTTAAACGTTTTCACCCAGAAATTTATTTTTACGTTACTGTGAAAACATGGAATATAGTATAAATTAACTTAGTCGAATCTATGAAATTTAAGCCATAGGATTTTTTTTAACATGTTCATATCATCATGGCTCTCCTTCTGCATAAACGGTATATACTTTTGTAAGGTTTGTGAAATGAATTCTTGTACTTAATTTCTCTGAGCAATTAAAAGGGGATTGAAGATGTTAAGGTGGCCTGTGGGAATTAGAAGACTGTGAGAAAAGTTATAATTCAGTTTTTCTCTCTTTTTCTCAAACGACTTGTTAGGTATTTAGGAACAGAAGAAAATGAGCAAGTAGTCCCCTGTCCTCATTGTCCCCATGTCCAAGCCTTTGATGGCAGGAGAAAAATGAATTTCATTGGTGTCTTCTCTTTAAGGGGAAGAACCCATTTTCTAATTCTAAGGGATGAAGTTTTACATTTCTCTATCTGTAAAATTACATCAATTTCTTTCACAAAGAAGAGTAGTTTTTCTGGGGAAAAGGGGTTTCTAAGGCGTTGGAAACCATGCTGGGGTAGAAGGTAAGCTGAAATGAACTACTTTCATATTGGTCTGGGGAAGGAGAGAATTCATTCTTTTCAGCCATTCTTCTGTCATCTACATTTTCTTTTGTGCCTTCAGTCTGAGAGTAAATAATAGAGCCATCAAGCAGGCAAATATGTCTGGCAGTTTGAGGTTGCTCATTGCCCATAGAGTGAGTGAGAAAATGAATATTTTATATTGTTTGCATCCTCCCAGTGGGAGGAATTATTTCATAGCAGTGATTTCCCCTTATTTCATAACAAATATTTTGATGATGGTTATGGATTAGCTATGTATTTCTATGTATGATCTGAAACCACCAGATTCATGCACTCTTCAAAGACCTTGTCTCTTTTTTAAAAAAAACAAAACAAGTATAGTGGGCAATGTTACTTTAGTTTTAGGGTTACACCATAGGGGTTTCACAACCTTCTTCTCTACTCCATGCTCACCACAAGTGTCATTACCAGCATCACCATACAGTGCTTGTCCAGCACTGCTCGTCCTCTCTGACCTTCATTCCCTCAACTGGAAGTTTGTGCCACCCACTCGCCTTTACCCTTTATGTTCACTTTCCCCACTCACTTCCTGCTACAGCCACCAGTTCGTGTTCACAGGTCTGTTTCTGCTTTTTGTTCATTTCTTTTGTCTTTCCATAAAAATGAAATTTTCTTTATTGTCACAAATGGCAAGATCTCAATTTTTTTTTTTATGGCTGAGTAGTATTCCAGAGAGAGGGAGAGGTGAGTATACCACATCTTTCTGCATTCGTCTATCGAGGGGCACGGGTTGCTTCTGTATCTTGGCTATTCTAAATAATGCTGCAGTAAACGTAGGGTGTGTATGTCTTTTTTGAGTTAGTGTTTTTATTTTTTTGGGGGGTAAATAACCAATTCTGGAATTACTGGGTCATATGACATCTCTCTAACTTTGGGGGTGAACCTCCCTACTGCTTTCCATAGTGGTTGTACCAACTTAAATTCCCACCAACAAGGCACAGGGTTCCTTTTTCTCCACGTCTTTGCCTATAGTTGTTATTGATACTAGCCATCCTGACATGTGTCAGGTGTTATCTGACTGTAGTTTTGATTTGCATGTTACTGATGATTAGTGATGTTGTGCATCATTTCATGTGTGTTAGGTAGGTATCTGTAGGTCTTTGGAAATATGTCTGTTGAGGTCCCCTGCCCATTTTTAATTGGATTGTTGTTTGTTTTGGTGTTGCCTAAGTTCTTTATATATTTTAGACATTAACCCCTACCAGATATATCATTTGTAAACATCTTCTCCCATTCACTGGGTTGTCTTTTGTTTTGCTGATGGTCTCCTCCTCTGTGCAAAAGATTTTTATGTAGTCCTAATAATTTTTCCTTTCATTTTTATAGCCTGAGGAAACCTATCTAGGAGAATGTTACTAAGGCTGATGTCCAAGAGATTGAGAGTTTTATGGTTTCAGGTCTTAAAGTTAGGTCTTTAATTCATTTTGAGTTTATTTTTGTGTATAGTGAAAGAAAGTGGTTCAGCTTCATTCTTTTATACGAGGCTGTCCGGTTTTCCCAGCTACCATTTATTGAAGAGAATGTCTTCCCATGATATATTCTGGTCTGCTTTATATCTGGGCTGTCTGCTTCCATCCATGTGTTTACTTTTGTGCCAGTGCCATTCTATTTTGATTACTATAACTTTGTATCAGATCTTAAAAGCTGAGATTGTGATACTTCCAGCCATGTTCTTCTTTCTTAAAATTTCTTTGGCTATTCCTGGTCTTTTTTGGTTCCATACATATTTTAAAACTATTTGTTCTAGTTCTGTGAAAAATGCTATTGTTATTTTGATGGGGATTGTATTGAATCTGTACATTGCTTTGGGTAGTATGGACATTTTAATAATATTCTTATAATCCACGGGTATGATATGTCTTTATGTCATCTTCAATTTTGTAGTTTTTATACAGGTCTTTCACCTTCTTGGTTAAGTTTATTATTGGTATTTTATTCTTTTTGGTGGAACTGTAAATGGAACTGTTTTCTTGATTTCTTTTTCTGACTCTTTATTAGTGTATAGAAATGCAACAGATTTCTGTAAATTAATTTTGTGTCTTGCAACTTTACTGAATTCATTTATCCACTCAGATAATTTTTTGAAGGAGTCTAGAGTTTTCTGTGGGGTCCTTGGGATTTTCTATGTGTATAGTAGCAGGTCATTAGCAAATAGTGACAGTTTCATTTTTTCCTTACCAATTGGCATGCCTTTAATTCCTTTTTTTTTTTTTTTGCATTTCTAGTACTATTTTGAGTAAAGATGGTAAGAGTGAATATCGTTGTCATGTTCCTGATCTTAAGGGAAAAGCTTTTTTTTTTTTCACCTCTGAGTTTGTCATATATAGCCTATATTATGTTGAGGTACATTCCCTCTAAAATCTACCTTTTTGAGAGTTTTTATCATGAAGAGATATAGAAAAAGCATTTGACAAATTTCAATATCTATTGAGATGACCATTTGATTTTCATCTTTTGTTATTGTGGTATATTACTTTGATTTGTGAATATTTAACCATCATTGCATCCCTGAAATAGATTCTTTTAATGTGTTTTTGAAAGCAGTTAATATTTTCTTCAGGATTTTTCATCTAATTTTATCAGGGATGTTGGCCTATAGTTTTCTTTTTTGTAGTGTCTTTGACTGGTTTTGGTATCAAGGTAATGCTGGTTTTGTAGAATGTATTTAGAAGCTTCCCTTCCTCCTTTATTTTTGGGGGGAGTAGCTTGAGGAGAAGAGATATTAGCTCTTTGAATGCTTGGTAGCATTCACTGGTAAATCTATCTTGTTTTGGACTTTTGTTTTTTGGGAATCTGTTGAGTAGTGATTCAGTTTCATTATTAGTAATTGGTCTATTCAGGTTTCTATTTGTTTGAGTTTTGGAAGTTGGAGGTTTCTAAGACTTTTTTCTTCTACCTTATCCAATTTGTTGGCATATAATTTTTCACTTTGTATTTCTGTGGTCTGTTGTATTTATTTGGGTCCTCACTTTTTCTTGAGGACTCTGGGTAAAACGTTATTAATTTCCTTGATATTTCAGAGAACCGGCTCTTGGTTTCATTGATCTTTTATTTGCTATTTCTTCTCTGATTGTCCTGGTTTCCTTCCTTCTACTAATTTTGGGTTAATTCTTTTTCTAATTTTTCTGGTTTCTTGAGGTAGGCTTGTATTGCCATATAATTTCCTCTTATAATTGCTTTTTCTGTATCCCAAAGATTTGGGACCATTGTGCTTTCATTTTTATTTAATTTCTTTGTTGGTCAGTTCATTTGATAGTCCTGTGTTCGGCCTCCACCTGTTTGCGTTTTTCCACAGGTGTTTTTTTTGTAATTGACTTTGAAATCAGACCAAACTTGTGGGCTGAAATGTGATCTGCCCTAGAGAATGTTCCATGTGCACTTGAAACGAATGTGTATTCTGGTGTGTTTGGATGGAATATTCTATATATACCTGTTAAGAACATGTTGTCTAATATGTCATTCAAAGCTACTAGTTCCTTGTTGATTTTCTGCCTGGATTATCTACTCATTGATGTAAATGGGGTAGTAAGCCCTCTACTATTAGTGTATTACTGTCAGTTTCTTCCTTATGTCTGTTAATATTTGCATGATGTATTTAGATGCTCCAATATTGGGCACATGTACATTTAGAGTGAGAGTAGGGGAGGGGCAGAGAGGGAGACACAGAATCGGAAGCAGTCTCCAGGCTCTGAGCTGTCAGCACAGATCCTGATGCAGGGCTCAGACTCAAGAACCAGGAGATCATGATCTGAGCTGAAGTCAGATACTCAACCGAGCCACCCAAGCACCCCAACAATTGTTATATACTCTTGGAGTGATCCTTCTATCATTATGTAATGCTTTTCTTTGTTGTTACAGTCTTTGTTTCCAAATCTATTTAGTCTGATATAAGTATTGCTTCCCAGGCACTTTTTTTGTTGTTTTGGCTTCCATTTGTGTGGAATATCTCTTTCTGTCTCTTCACTTTCAGTCTATATGTGTTTTAAGTGAGTCTCTAGGCAGCATATAGATAGGCTTGCTTTTTTGATCCAGTTGATCACTCCATGTCTTTTGATTGGAGCAATTAGACCATTTACATTTAAAGTAATTGCTGAGAGGGGAGGAGTTAAGATGGCAGAGAAGTAGGAGGACCCTGGGCTTTCCTCATTCCTCAAACACAGCTATATTGAGGTTAGATCACTTGGAGCACCCAGGAAATTGATCTACAGAGTGGCAGAAAGATCTCCACTGTTGGAGGGAGATAGTGTGGCAGGTGAGAGGTGCATGGAAGTGAATTAAGAGAAAAACAGTGGTGCTACAGAGAGGGAGGGAACCCTTTCAAAAGGGAGACAAAGAGGGGTTGAGAAAGTGCAGCATTGAGTTTACATAAGAGGAAATCAGGCCAGGCTTAATTTTTCTTTTTCCTATTTTGTCTTTTGGAATCATAGTTTCTTGGGGGTTTGTTTTGTTTTTCATTTCCTTCTCTCTGTCTTTCTCTTTTGGATTAGTCTTTTAAATTCTTTCTCTTTTTGGAATCAGCCTTGTAGCTTTTTGATTCTTTGGTTGGATTTTTTTTATCCCCTTTCCTTTTTTAAAAAGTTTTTGGGATCAGGCTATCCCAACAAAAGAAATTAAAGCACATTAATTAAAAGTCCAAACACTCCCCACTGCAAGCAAGGAGGACTTCTCAGTGGGAACAAGCAGCCCAAATGCAGTGACCGAGTGCACACAGCACACACCAGAAACATTTCCTGAAGTGCCAGGCTCTGGACAGTTTCTGACCCCTATTTAATGCAGTATCTCAGGTTCAGGAAACCTAAGTTTCTAGAGCATGGAAAAGATAAAAACTTAGCCAAAATGACAAGATAAATTTTCCCCAAAAGAAAGGTCAAGAAGCAATCACAGCCAGAAACTTGCTCAAAATAGACACAAGCAATATATCTGAAAAAGAATTTAGAACAACAGTCATAAGACTACTAGCTGGGCTTGAAAAAAGCACAGAAGACACCAGAGAAACCCTTACTGCACAGATCAAAGACCTAAAAACTAGTCAGACTGAAATAAAAAAAAAAAAAGCTGTAGCTGAGAGGCAGTACTGACTGGATACAGTCCTAATGAGGATTGAAGAAGCAGAGGAGAGGATAGGTGACATAGAAGAAAAGATTATGGAAAATAATGAAGTGGAAAAAAGAGGGAAAGAGAATTATTAAATCACAAGGGGAGACTTAGTGATTCCATAAAATGAAACAATATCTGCATCATAGGAATCCCAGAAGAAGAAGAGGAAGAAGAAGAAGAGGGGTCCTGGGAAGAAGGGTTACCTAAACCAATGATAGCTGAGAACTTCCCTACTCTGGGGAAGCAAAGAGGTATCTATGTCCAAGAGGTATAGAGAACTTCCTTCAAAATTAACAAAAACAGGGCAACACCATGACATATCATAGTGAAAATTGCAAAATATAAAGATAGAGAATTCTGAAAGTGGCAGGGGACAAACAGGCCTTAACCTACCAGGGTAAACACATAATGGTAGTAGAACGGTCCACTGAAACTTGGCAACCAGAAGGGAGTCACAAGAAATATTTAATGTACCAAATGTGAAAAATATGCAGCCAAGAATTCTTTGTCCAGCTAGGGTATCATTCAGAATAGGAGAGAGAGGATTTCTCAAACAAAACCTAAAGGAATTTGTGACCACTAAAGCAGCACTGCAAGAAATTAAGGGGACTCTCTGAGTGGAGGGGAAAACAAAGACCAAAGCAACAAAGACTAGAAAGGACCAGAGAACATCACCAGAAACACCAACTCTACAAGTCACACAATGGGATTAAATTCATATCTTTATTAATCACTCTGTATGTAAGTGGACTAAATGCTTCAATCAAAAGACCATAGGTATCACAATGGATTTTTAAAAATCCATCCATATGCTATCTACAAGAGACTCATTTTACATCTAATACTTGCAGGTTGAAAGTGAGGGGATGGAGAACCATCTGTCCTGCTAATGGATGTTAAAAGAAAGCTGTAATAGCCATACTTTTATCAGACAAACTAGACTTTAAAACCCAGACTAACAAGAGATGAAGAAGGGCATTATATCATTATTAAGGGGTCTATCCATCAAGAATATCTAACAGTTATAAAAATATTTATGCCTTAACTTGGGGGCACCCAAATATATAAATCAATAACAAACATAGAGAAACTCATTAATACCATAATAGTGGGGAACTTTAATACCCAACTTACAGCAGTGGACGGATCATCTAAGCAGAAACTCAACCAGGAAACAATGGCTTTGATGGATACTGGACCAGATGGACTTAACAGATATATTCAAGACATTTCATCCTTAAAGCAGAATACACATTCTTGTCAAGTGCATATAAAATATTCTCCAGAATAAATTACATACAGGGTCACAAATCAGCCTTCAACAGGAGGCTGAGGTATGATCAAGATCATACCATGCTTATTTTCAGAACATGATACATATTTCAGAACACAATGCTATAATGTGAAATCAACCACAAGAAAAAATTTGGAAAGCCCTCAAAATACATGCAGGTTGAAGAACATCCTACTAAAGAATGAATGCAATAACTAGGAAACTTAAGAAGAAATAAAAAAATAAATGGAAATAAATCAAAAAGAAGACATGACAGTCCAAACCCTTTGGGCTGCAGCAATGGCAGTCCTATAGAAATGTATACATTGCAATTTCCACCTATCTCAAGAAGCAGAAAACGTCTCTAATATACAATGTAGCCTTACATATAAAGGAGCTAGGAAAGGAGCAGCATATACAGCTGAAAGTTGGCAGAAGAAGGGAAATAAAGATTAAAGCAGAAATAAGTGATCTAGAAACAAACAAAAGCCAGTAGAGCACATCAGTGAAACTAAATGCTAGTTCTTTGAAAGAATAAACAAAATTGATAAACCTCTAACCAGACTTCTCACAAAAGCAAAAGAGAGATCCCAAATAGATAAAATCATGAATGAAAGAGGAGAGATCACAACCAACACCACAGAAATACAATTATGAGAATATTATGAAAAATTATATGCCGACAATCTGGAAGAAATGAACAAATTCCTAGAAACACATGCACTACTGTAATTCAAACAAGAAGAAATAGAAAATTTGAACAGACCCATAGCCAGCAAAGAAACGGAATTAGTTATCAAAAATCTCCCAACAAACAATAGTCTTGAGCCCAGTGACTTCCCAGGGGAGTTCTACTGCATATTAAAAGCAGAGTTAATACCTATTCTCCTCAAGTTGTTCCAGAAAAATAGAAATGGAAGAAAAGCTTCCAAACTCATTCCATGAAGCCAGCATTACCTTGATTCCAAAACCAGACAAAGACCCCACTAAAAAGCAGAATTACAGGCCAGTATCCCTGATGAAACTAAATGCAAAAATTCCTAACAAGATACTAGCAAATCAAATTCGACATTACATTAGAAGAATGATGCACTATGATCAGGTGAGATTTATTCCTGGGTTGCAGGGCTGGTTCAATATTCACAAATCAGTGTGATATACCACATTAATAAAAGAATGCATAAGAACCTTATGATCATTTTAATAGATGCAGAAGAACCACTTGACAAAGTATAACATTTATTTATGATTTAAAAAAAAACTCTCAACAAGTAGATTTAGAGGAACCATACCTCAACATCATAAAGGCCACGTATGAAAGACCCACAGGTAATATCATCTTCAATGGGGAGAACTGAGAGCTTTCCCCCTAAGGTCAGGAACATGACAAGGATGGCTACTCTCACCACTGTTGTTCAGCACAGTACTGGAAGTTCTAGCCTCAGCAGTCAGACAACAAAAAGAAGAAAGTCATCCAAATTGGCAAGGAAGAAGCCAAACGTTCACTCTTTGCAAATGACACAATACTCTACGTGGAAGGCCTGAAAGACTCCATCCAAAGACTGCTAGAATGGATATGTGACTTCAGCAAAGTTATGGGATATAAAAATCAATGTATAGAAATTGGTTGCATTTCTATACACCAATAATGAAGTAGCAGAAAGAGAAATCGAGGAATTAATCTCATTTACAAATGCATGAAGAACCATAAGATACCTAGGAATAAACCTAATCAAAGAGGTAAGAGATCTAAATGCTGAAAACTGAAAAAAGCTTATGAAAGAAATTGGAGAAGACACAAAGAAATGGAAAAACATTCCATGCTTATGGATTGGAAGAACAAATATTGCTAAAATGTTGCTACTTCCCAAAGCAATCTACACATTCAGTGCAATCCCTATCAAATAACACTGGTGTTCTTCACAGTGGTAGAACAGACAATTCTAAAATTTGTATGGAACTAGAAAAGACCCTGAATAGCCAGAGTAATGTTGAAAAGAGAAACCAAAGCAGGAGGCATCACAATTCCAGACTTTAAGCTGTATTACAAAGCTGTCATCATCAAGACAGTATGGTACTGGCCCAAAAACAGACACATAGATCAACAGAACAGAATAAAGAACCCAGAAATGGACCCACAAATGTATGGCCAAGTAATCTTTGACAAAGGAAAGAGTAACCAGTGGGGTTGGGGGAGGGGGAGACAGTCTCTTCAGCAAATGGTCCTGGGAAAACTGGACAGTGATATGTAGAATGAAACTAGAATTTCTTATACCATACACACACACACACACACACACACACACACACACAAATTCAAAATGGATGGAAGACCTAAATATGAGACAGGAAACCATCAAAACCCCAGAGGAGAAAATAGGCAGCAATCTCTTTGATCTCAGCTACAGCAGCTTCTTATTAGGCATGTGTCTGGAGGCAAGGAAATCAAAAGTAAAAATGAACTGTTGGGACCTCATTAATGTAAAAAGCTTCTGCACAGCAAAGGAAACAACAAAACTAAAGAGAACCAATGGAATAGGTGCAGATAATTGCAAATGACATATTGGATAAAGGGTTAGTATCCAAAATCTATAAAGAACCTATCAAACTCAACACCCAAAAAACAAATAATCCAGTGAAGAAATGGGCAGAAGACCTGAATAGACATTTTTCCAAAGAAGACATCCAGATGGCTAACATAAAAATGAAAAGACGCTCAACATCATTCATCATCAGAGAAATACAAATCAGAACTACAATGAGATACCACCTCGTACTGGTCAGTATGGCTAAAATTAACAACTCAGGAAACAGCAGATGTTGGTGACGATGTGAAGAAAGAGAACATTTCTACACTGTTGGTGGGAATGCAAACCAGTGCAGATACTCTGGAGAATGGTATGGAGGTTCCTCAAAATAATTAAAAATAGAACTATCCTATGACCCAGCAATTGCGCTACTAGAAACTTATCCTAAGGATACAAAAATGCTGACTCGAAGGGGCACATGCACCCCAAGTTTATAGTAGTGCTATTAACAATAGCCAAATTATGGAAAGAGCACAAATGTCCTTCAGCTGATGAATGGATAAAGATGTGTGTGTACACACACACACACACACACACACACACACACACACAGGAATATTACTCAGCAATAAAAAATAATGAATCCTTGTCCTCAGCAACAACGTGGATGGAATGAGAGTGTAGTATGCTAAGTCAGAGAAAGAAATACATGATTTCACTCATGTGGAATTTAAGAAACTGAACAGATGAACATAGGGGAAGTAAAGAGAAAGAAAGGATAAAAACAGAGAGGGAGGCAAACCATAAGAGACTCTGAAATACAGAGAACGAACTGAAAATTGCTGTGGAGGAGGTGTGTGGGAGTGGGTAAATGGGTGATGGGCATTAAGGAGGGCGCTTGTTGGGATAGGCATTGGGTGTTCTGTGGATGTGATGAACCACTGGGTTATTCTCCTGAAACCAATACTACCCTACATGTTAACTAACTTGAATTTAAATAAAAATAAACTAAAAGAGGGGTGCCTGGGTGGCTCTGTCGGTTAAGCATCCGACTTCGGCTCAGGTCAGGATCTTAGGTTCATGGGTTCAAGCCCCGCATCGGACTCTGTGCTGACAGCTAGCTCAGAGCCTGGAGCCTGTCTTCAGATTCTGTGTCTCCTGCTCTCTCTGACCCTACACTGCTCATGCTGTCTCTCTCTCAAAAATAAAGATCTTTTCTTGATCCTTTTCCTTGTGACTGATGGCTTTCTTTAGTATTATGCTTGGCTTTGAATTTTTTGTATACTATTATAGGTTTATGTTTTGTATTTACCATGAGATTTATATGTAGTATCATATTTAAAATAATCATCAAGTTTCATAATTTTCTTCTATTCTTCTCCTTTTTCTTTCCCACTTAAAGAAGTCCTGTTAACATTTCTTATAAAGTCTATTTAGTAGTGATGAACCTTAACTTTTGCCTGGTGACTCTTTGCCAACAAGGTTATTATTTAGAATTTAAGGAGAGAAATCTTTAAATCCTTCTTGGCTTCAGAAGTGTTTTTTTGTTTGTTTGTTTGTTTGTTTTCCTTTTAGCACTTTGATTATATCATGCTACCCCTTTCTGCTGAATAGTCAGCTGATAGCCTTATGGCATTTCCCTTTTTATGTAACTGTTTGCTTCTGTCCTTATATTTATTCCTAAACATTTTACTTATCACGTGTCATGGTGTGGATTTTCTTGGTTTCCATCTTGTTTAGGACTTTTGGGGCTTCTGGACCTAGAAGTCTGTTTTCCCCAGGTTATGTAAGTTTTCAGCTGCTATTTCTTCAAATAAGTTTTCTGCCCCCTTCTGTTTTCTTTCTGGGACCCATATAATGTAGACTTTTTTTATATTGTCTAAGAGATCCCTTAACTTATTATTTTTTTCTTTTTCCTATTCAACAGTACAAAGATTGGTTGCTTTCTTGTAGGTCATTGATCCATTCTTCTGCATCTTCCAATTTGCAGTTGATTCCCTCTAATACAGATTTCATTACAGGTACTGTGTCTTCAAGTTTGATTGGTTCTTTCTTTCTTTGTAGAAATTCTTCTTGAGTTTATCCATTTTTCTCTCCAGTTTGGTAGCATCTTTATGGTCATCCCTTTGAACCCTTCTGAGGTAGATTGCTTATTTCCATTTCATTTATTTCATTCTCTGAGATATTGTCTTGTTCTTTCTTTTGGAGCATCTTCCTCTGTCTCTTCATTTTGCTTGGCTTTCAGTGTTTGTATGAATTAGGGAGAATAGCTAAATTTGAAGGGATGGTCTGTTTTATGGCCCCCCTCGAGGCTGTGTCTGGTTACTTTGGTTGGCTGTCCAGAGCTCTGTCTGGTCTGTGCTGGGGCTGCCTTGATTGGATGGCCAGAGCTGAACTGGTCATGAGAAGTCTTGGGGCTCTCCTGTCAGAGGGTGCCAGCTCTGGGGTCCTAGGGCTTTCCACATGGAGGGCATCTTTGCAGGACGGCTGAAGTGGCAGTAAGCCACGATATCCCAGGGTACTCCTACAGAGGGAATCCTGGCAAGGCAAGGATTTGGAGTTAAAGTGTTGTGCTACATGAAGGGGGCACCCTATTAGGTTAGCTTGAGCTTAAACAGGTGCAGGTTTGGGGCTCCAGGGCTCTGTGTACTGGTGGTACCCTGGTAAGTTGTCTGGAGCCTAAGAGATGTGGATCTGGAGTGTTCTTGGGTAGGTTAGCCAGAGGGCTGGAGCCATAATAAGCACTGAGCAGGGGTGTTTCAGTATGTGCTGCAGTGTGGTTGCCTTGGTAGATGGCTGGGACTGGGGGTAGGCTATGGGCCTGCAGATTACTGAGGTAGTAGCCTGGCAATGGTGCCCAGCCCTGCTCCTGTCTGCACCATCAAGGTTGGGACAGGGGGGCACCTACGCAGTGGTGTTCACCAGCCCCTGACTGAGAGAGAGTTCCAGCATATCCCCTGGCATTTGGTGGAGTTGTAGGGCTGGATATTTTATTCTAGTTGATCTTTTAAGCTGTGGCAGTTTTTTTCTGTGCCCCGAGTAGACCAAACTGTTTGTGGTCCATCAGTACTATCTCTACCCGCTGTAGTTCAACAGTGTTGGGAGTGGGGGTTCTTTTCATTGCCTTGTCGCCATCTCTCTTGCCATTCTCTCCATGGTCTTTTGGTATGGTCTTCATTCAGCCCCTGATTCTTCACGAGGAATTGCTTTATAAATAGGTGTAGATTTGGAACGTCCATGAAGGAGAGGAGTGAGGATCTTCCAGTGTCACCATCTTGTACCAAAATGCTGTCTCTTTTTGGTCAGCAGAGGAATTTTGTCCACGGTTACATTTTGGGTATCACAGAGCTGTTTATATACACTCTTGGAGCATTTTGTCAACATTGTAATTACAGGAGTAGTTGCCACTTTTTCTTCTAACAGAATTTCTACAGAGACCTGATGGAAGAATAATTGTTTATGACCTTGTTCTCCACTTACTTTGTAGCTTTCAGAATCACCGTGAAGTGAGGAAGGTGTTCAGTATTTTTTCGTATCACATTATAATCTGTGGCACCAAACAGTAAAATCCTGGGGGAATCTTCTACTCTCTTGCTAACCAACACAATTCTTGTCCACGTGTGCAGGTATTGTGGAGGATTACAAGCCACCATTTTATGATGTGGTTCCCAACGACCCAAGTTTTGAAGATATGAGAAAGGTGGTCTGTGTGGATCAACAGAGGCCAAACATACCCAATAGATGGTTCTCAGACCCGGTAAGAGTGTCAGTTTTAGTTCTAAAACTATCTTCACCATTTTACTAGGTGAAAGTGAAGAGCAAGCAAATAATTCCTGAATGATCTGCCTCATGTATTGCTTTCTGTATTTTATGTAGAAGGGCCGTAGACCTAGTTGAGTAGGTTCACAAAACAGTCTCATTGCTGAAAGAGCATTCTGATTGATCTTGCTAATAAATGATAATATTCACAAGAATTTCTACTATTGTCTAACTCCAGGAGTTTGGAGATTCACTATGTCACTAGCCCTAGGATTGCAGTTTCACAAGTAAAACAAGAGATGAACTCCATTACTGTATGTCTGAAATTCCAAACAGAAGCTGTTCAGCTGAAGATTCTTACTGCTTCCCTTTGGGATTAGTAATTCTGAAACATGGAGAGATGACTCCATCTGCAGATCTCATTATTAACTCAGGGGTAGCATGGTCTCTTTTGGCAAACATAAAACATCAGGGGGTCCAGCCGGTCCCTTGTAATTTACTTCAAAGTCAGCTGGTGAAGGAGTCCAAAGACCAGAGTTCATGAAACTCAAGAGAACCCCCTTTATCCAGTGGTCAGGGCCTTGATGATTTGTTTAAAGGAGATGGCTGGAATATCGCTTAACATCCACCCAGTTTCTGGGGCCACAAAACAGCCACTTTTTCACTGTGGTATTTGTTTCTTCTCTCCTCAGACACTAACCTCTCTGGCCAAGCTGATGAAGGAATGCTGGTATCAGAATCCATCCGCAAGACTCACAGCTCTGCGGATCAAAAAGACTTTGACCAAAATTGATAATTCCCTAGACAAATTGAAAACGGACTGTTGACATTTCCACGGTGTCAAAAAGGAAGATTTGTCATTGTCATTGTCCAGCTGGGACCTAATGCTGGCCTGAGCGTCAGGCCGTCAGAACAGAATCCATCTGTCTCCCTCCGCAAATGGCTGCTTTGACGAGGCAGACATTCTACCCAGCCGCGTGCGGGGGAGACACCAAAACCACCCTAACCTCGCTTAAAGACCGTGAACTGGGCATTTCACAAACTGTTCACACTACAGAGACTAATGTGGGACAGATGCTGTTGCAAAGGTAGGGGAACTGGAGGACACAGAGAAATCCTAAAAGAGATCTGGGCATTAAGACAGTGGCTTCGCAGATCCTTCACAAGTCTCCTAGACTCTCCCCATGGGAAACTCACGGAGGTGGTGAATTTTTATCAGCAATATTGCCTGTGCTTCTCTTCTTTATTGCACTAGGAATTCTTTGCATTCCTTACTTGCACTGTTACTCTTAATTTTAAAGACCCAACTTGCCAAAACGTTGGCTGTGTACTCCACTGGTCTGTCTTTGGATAATAGGAATTCAATTTGGCAAAACAAAATGTAATGTCAGACTTTGCTGCATTTTACACATGTGCGGATGTTTACAATGATGCTGAACATTAGGAATTGTTTATACACAACTTTGCAAATTATTTATTACTTGTGCACTCAGCAGTTTTTACAAAACTGCTCCGTGCATATGTTAAAGCTTATTTTTATGTGGTCTTATGATTTTATTACTGAAATGTTTTTAACACTATACTCTGAAATGGACATTTTCTTTTATTATCAGTTAAATTCACATTTTAAGTGCTTCACATTTGTATGTGTGTAGACTGTAACTTTTTTCAGTTCATATGCAGAAATGTATTTAGCCATTACCCATGTGACACCACCGAATATATTACTGATTTAGAAGCAAAGATTTCAGTAGAATTTTAGTCCTGAACGCTGTGGGGAAAATGCATTTTCTTCGGAATTATCCATTATGTGCATTTAAACTCTGCCAGAAAAAAATAACTATTTTGTTTTAATCTACTTTTTGTATTTAGTAGTTATTTGTATAAATTAAATAAAAGGTTTTCAAGTCAAAAAGTGATTTTTTTTTTTACCATATGAAAAAGATCTGCATTCTAAAAAGCATTTTCTTATGGTAACAATAGAAGCACAAAATGAATTTGTAAAACTGAACTTGCTTTTCAAGTCTGGTAACAATTTCGAGGGTCCTATGAGGAGGATGTCCAGGTTGAATTTGGTATCAGAAAATTTGAATTTTGTTTATGATTGTTTTTTCTTGATCTGTGTTCCTAACTGTGAAGTGAGAGTAATGGACCGGTCTGATCTGTTTTCCTCACTTGGGAGTTGTGAGTATAAATGGGATGAATGATGTCCAAGTATGTCCATTTATACTCGTGGGGGTTATAAGTATAAATGCAATGAATGAGGTCCCACGTGACTGGAAAGCGGTTTTATAGATCTCACCCTACTGCTTGGGGAGAGTCCATTGTTGGCTTTTTCCACAGGATTGAAAAGGTAAGATTTCAAATAGCCCAATTAAAAAAAGAGGTGTAAGTTTTTGGACTATTTGCCAGAGGTAAGTTGATAACATCATTAAAATATGTTACTTAGTATTATATACACTTAAAAAATTGTGATAAGATACACATAACAGTTTAGCATCTTAATAGCAGTAGACTGTCCATTTAAAAATGGTTAAATATGGGACACCTGGGCAGCTCAGTCAGTTGAATGTCTGACTCTTCATTTTGGTTCAGGTCATGATCTCACATTTTGTGATATGAGCCCCATGTCAGGCTTTGTGCTGGTGGCGCGGAGCCCACTTAGGATTCTCTGTCTTTGCCCTTCCCATATGTGTTCTCTCTCTGTCTCTCAAAACAAACTTAAAACATGAAAGTAGTTAGGTACACTCACATTGTTTTGCTGCTGTCTCCACTATCCATCCACAGAACTCCTTTCATCTTCCAAAATGGAAACTCCCTGCCTATTAAGCAATAGTTCCCCATTCCTTAGTCCCCACATTCCTGGTAACCATCATTCTGCTTTCTTTTGATATAATTTGACTACTCTACCTACCCCATATGAGTGGAATTGTATAGTATTTGTGAGACTGGCTTATTTCACTTAAGCATAAGGTCCTTAAGATACATCCTCATTATAGCACGAATTTTTCTTTTTCTGGCTGTGTAACATATATAGAGCATTTGGTTTATCTGTTCATCTACTGAGGGCAGTTGGGTTGCTTTCATCTTTTGCCTATCATGAATAATGCTGCCATGAACATGGGTATATAAACCCGATTCCTTTTTTTTTTTTTTGGCTCTATACCTTAAAGTACAATGGAATCACATTTAATTTTTATTGAAGTATTGTGTGTGTATATATATATATATATGCATATATATATATATGAAAGTATACCTATGTCCAACTATACAGCTTGATGCATGTTTATAATTTCTCATAAATTGTTTATTGTCATGCAAATAGCCCCCAAATCAAGAAGTACAATACTGACTTCTCTAGAGTGAAGTCAGCATCATGGTGGTGTGAATTCTTTTTCCCCTTATTTCGATTTATGACTAATGGCACATCAGTAACCTAATAAGTATGCCTCTGCACAGCATGCCATGACACCTGGGTAGCTTCTACCCACCTATGCATCTGAAAGTGTGTGGATAGGACCTTGGAGGAGCCTGTGGATCCAAGGGAGTCAGTGAACCTGCCCCCATTCCCCCTTGCTATGATCAGAAAAAGGGAACCTGGAAAGCACAAAACTGGGTGCACACTCACAGGAGATAGAGGATTTGTAGAGGTTTAGCCAACCTGATAGAAGATCCCAACAGGATAGGAGTTTGGAGCCACAGGAGAGAGGAACTGTATGGTATATACTGGATGGCTGGTTTGTACAGGCACATCCTGAATGCCTTTGTTAATCACTATCCTGAGAATATATAGATCCAATCCTACCTCTATATACCCATCAAGCGGAAGATATGGAAGAACATGTTGTTCAGCATTCAAGGTCAGGGGCTCTGGGGATGGCCAACCTGGAGCATCTCCTTTAACAAAGAATATCTGGTTGGCAGGCCTTGATCGCCTTAGAATTCTGGCCATTCAAGGAGAGGGAAGGCTACAGATAGTTGCTAGGTTAGTTGCTAACACTGTGGAAACTTGCTTCATGAAAATTGCAGGAGTGGATGCTTTGTCCAGTCTGCCTGTCTAGACTCCCTGTATGTAAGTTCCCCCAATAAACCTATGTCTCACTTGCTATCTCCTGGTCATTTCTTTGGTCTCACAGGACCCTACCCCGACCCTTGGCTTAGAGTCCCCTGGGGTACAGTTACATTGGAGCTCACCAAGGTTCCCCTCTCCAAGGGTGTCATGGCAATATACTCAGCTTTTGTTGGTAGCAGTGAGTGGCTACATCTCTGCTAGTGGTAGTGGAAAGCAAACGTGGTTGTCCACCTGCAGGGTTGAGGCTAAAATGACCTATTTTTTCCAGTAGGACCCTGGACTTCTGATAAGGGATCTCCATAATGAGGAGGAAAGAAAGAAAGGAAAAGAGGCTGAAAAGAAAACCAACCAACCAAAAGAAACCAAGAATTCCAATCAAAGGAATGTCTTTCCTGCTGTCTGTAGGAGGTCTACCCATGGACCTCTTGGAATCCCAAACTGGAGAATCCCCCTTTCAGCCATGTGCACCCCCAGGTGTCAAGCCCATGCTTCCCCTGACCTCTGCCAGCTCGTTTTGTATGCTGAGTCCAGTTCCCAGCCCCCAGAGAAGAAACTAAAAACTTGAGCTTTGCACCACCTCTGGGACATGAGAAGTTCAAATCATCAGCCTCCTAAACTGTAACAGCCAAAGTGAACAGATTCATCACTAAAGAAAGGATATGCACCTCTGCTTTTTCATTTGATGTAATAGTACAAAAGATCAAGAAATATGGTATTACAAAAATAAATGATTCCTCAGCAGTGAAACTCAAAGGCACAGAATATTGTAATCTGATAAAGAGTTCAAAATCGTCATCATGAAGATATTTAAAAAGCTACAATAAAACTAAAAAAAAAGAAATTCAATGAACTCAGGAATAAAGAGCTCTTTACCAAAGAACTTTTTTTTAAAATTCAAACAAATACTGGAGTTGAAGAATTCTTTGGGTGAGATGATGGAATTAGCACAGGTAACAGGATAGAGCAGAGAAAATAAAGAACAAGTGATGTGGAAAGAGAACTAAGATTTTTTAAAAATCTGAGAGCTATCAGATTTTATAAGCAAAAGCAAATGGACTTAACAGATATAGGTCATCCTAAAGCAGATTAGACATTCAAGTGCATATGGAACATTCTCCAGAACAGACCACATATCAGGTCACAAAACAGGCCTTAACAAATACAAAATGATTAAAATTATATGATGCACATTTTCTGACTACAATGCTATGAAAATAGAAGTCAACCACAAGAAAAAAAAATAGAAAGACCACAAATACATGGAGTTTAAACAACATACTACTAAACAATGAATAGTCAACCAGGAAATCAAAGAAATTACAAAAATACATGGGAACCAATGAAAATGAAAACAATGGTTGAAAACCTTTGAGATGCAGCAAAAGTGGTCCTAAGAAGGAAGCATATAGAAATACAGGCCTACCTCAAGAAGCAAGAAAAATCTCAAAATTTTCAACAAAGCCTAAAGCCAGCAGAGGGAAGGAAATAATATAGATTAGAGAAGAAATAAATGAAACAAACTAAAAATACAATTGAATGCATCGATGAAACCAAGAGCTGGTTCTTTATGAATTTTATTAATTTTTTTAAACCTCTAGCCAGATTCATAAAAAAGAGAAAGGATCCAAATAAATAAAATCACAAATGAGAGAGGAGAAACCACCACCATCACAGAAATACAAATAATTAGAATATTATGAAAAACTATAGGCCAACCAATTGGACAACCTGGCAGAAACAGGTAAGTTCCTAGAAACATACAAACTGCCAAAACTGAAACAGGAAGAAATAGAAAACTTTAATAGCCAATAGCTAACAAAGAACTTGAATCAGTAATGGAAAATTTCCAACAAACAAGAATCCTGGGTCAGGTAGCTTCATAGGAAAATACTTTCAAATGTTTAAAGAAGAGTTAATACCTAGTCTTCTCAAGCTATTCAAAAAAATAGAAAAGGAAGGAAAACTTCCCAACTTATTCAATGAGGCCAGCATTACCCTGATACTGAAACCAGGTAAAGACTCCACTAAAAAAGAGAACTACAGGCCAATATCCCAGATGAACATGGATGCAAAAATTCTCAGCAAAATAACTAGCAAATTGAACCCAAGAATCATTCACCACGATCAAGTGGGATTTTTCTTGGATTTCAAGGGTGGTATATCCCATAATAAAAGGATAAGAACCATATGATTATTCAAATAGGTGGAGAAAAAGGATTTTTATTTTTATTATTATTAAAATTTTTTATAGTTTATTTATTTTTGAGACATAGAGAGACAGAGCTCAAGTTGGGGAGGGGCAGAGAGAGAGGGAGACAACAGACTCTGAAACAGGCTCCAGGCTTTGAGTTGTCAGCACAGAACCTGACGCGGGGCTCGAACCCATGAACTGCTAGATCATGACCTGAGCCGAAGTCAGACGCTAAACCAACTGAGCCACCCAGGTGCCCCCAAAAAGGATTAAAAAAAAAATCACAACATCTACTTATAAGAACCCTCAACAAAGTAGATTTAGAGGGAACATTCCTCAACAGAATAAAGAACACACATAAAAAAACTCATGGCTTTTTATCGTCTGCAATAGGGAAAAAATGGAGAGCTTTTCCCCTGAAGTCAGGAATAAGAGAATGGTGAATGTGGACATCCATGTTACTTAACATCGTACTAGAGTCTTAACCACTGGAATCAGACAACAAAAGGAAGGAAATCAGCAAGGAAGCCAAACTTTCACTATTTGCAGATGACATGATACTCTGTGGAAAACACAAAAGATTCCACCAAAAAAAAAAAAAAAATAGAACTGATACATGAATTCCATAAAGTTACAGGATACAAAATCAACATACAGAAGTCTGTTACATTTCTATATACCAATAATGAAGCATCAGAAAGAGTAATTAATCAATCTCATTTACAATTGCACCAAAAGCAAGATATCTAGGAATAAACCTAACCAAAGATATGAAAAAACTATACTCTGAAAACTATAAAACATTGATGGAAGACATTGACGAAGACACAAAGAAATGGAAAAACATTCCATGCTTATGGAATGGAAGAGCAAATAACGTTAAAATGTCTATACTACCCAAAGCTATGTACACCTTTAATGCAACCCCTCTCAAAATATCAACAGCATTTTTCACAGAGCTAGAACAAACAATCCTAAAATTGTATGGAACCATATAAGGCCCTGAATAGCCAACGCAACCTTGAAAAAGAAAAGAAAAGCTGGAGGCATCACGATTCCAGACTTCAAGTTATATTACAAAGTTGTAGTCATCAAATGGTATGGTACTGGCACAAAAATAGACATACAGATCAAACAGAATAGGAAATCGAAAAATGAACCCACAACTACATGGTTAAATAATCTTTGACAAAACAGGAAAGAATATCCGATGGGAAAAAGGCAGTCTCTTCAACAAATGGTGTTGGGAAAACTGGACAGCAGTTTGCAAAAGAATGAAACTGGACTACTTTCTGACACCAAATACACAAATAAATTCAAAATGGATGAAAGACTTAAATGTGAGACATGAAAGCATAAAAATTCTAGAGAAGAAGACAGTAAACTGTTTAATGTCAGCATAGCAACTTCTTTCTAGATAGGTTTCCTGAGGCAAGGAACAAAAGCAAAAATAAACCTCTTCAAAATAAATGCTTCTGCACAGTGAAGAAAACAAACTAAAAGGCAACTTATGGAATAGGAGAAGATATTTGCAAATGACATATCTGATAAAAGGGGTAGTATCCAAAATATATAAAGAATTTATAAAACTCAACACCCTAAAAATGAATCCAGTTAAAAAATGGGCAGAAGATATGAACATTTTTCCAAAGATGACATACAGAAGGACAGCAGACATGAAAAGATCCTCAACATTACTCATCATCAGGGGAATATAAAGCAAAACTTAAATGAGATATCCCCTCACACCTGTCAGAATGGCTAAAATCAACAACACAAGAAACAACAGGTGTTGGTGAGGATGTAGAGAAAAGGAAACCCTCTTGCACTGTTAGTGGGAATGCAAACTGGTGCAGTTACTCCGGAAAACAGTATGGAATTTTCTCAAAAAAGTTAAAAATAGAACTAACTTATAACCCAGAAATTGTTCTAAGTATTTAACCAAAGAATACAAAAATATTAATTCAAAGGAGTACATGCACCTCGATGTTTATAGCAGCATTATTGACAATAGCCAAACTGTGGAAATAGCCCAAGTGTTCATCAACTGATGAACGGATAAAGAAGATGTAGTGTGTGTGTGTGTGTGTGTGTGTGTGTGTGTGTGTGTGTACACATACACACACACACACTACACGGTGGATAAAAAAGAATGAAATCTTGCCATCTGCAACAATATGGATGAAGCAAGAGAGTATTATGCTAAATGAAATTAGAGAAATACCATAGGTTTCACTCATGTCTGGAATTTAACAAAATAAACGAGTGAAGGGGGAAAGTGAGAGAGAAAACCAAGAAAGAGACTCTTAACTATAGAGAAAAAACTGATGGTTATCAGAGGGACGGTTGGTGGAGGGAATGGGTTAAATAGGTGGTGATGATTAATGAGGACACTTTTTGTGATGAGCACGGGGTGGTGTATCAAAGTGTTAAGTTACTATACTGTACACCTATCACCAATATAACACTTTGTGTTAACTGGAGTTAAAATAAAAACAAAATATATAAAAGAATAAAATTATACTACTAAAGAACCAACTGTAATCAACCATGTTAAAAGAAAACTGAATTATCATTCTCTACATTCTATAGTAAAAATATAGTAATATTGTTATCCTATGAAAAGATGGTCAAAGAATGCTTAGCCCAAAAGTAGAGGGAAATAAAACTGTTGTGGAAGTTCAGATGCTTAATTAAACTAAATAACATTGTAAAAATTTTTTAAATGCTATTTTACAAAAGAAGAAGAAGAATTGGTTGGTGTACCAGAAGGAGAGGGGGGGCAGAGTTTATTTTTGGAAATAATAGAATATCCTATTATCTCAATGCAAAAAGACTTCTAGAGGGTCAGGAAAAAAGTAGACTAATGAGGGTTTTTTTTTTTTTTGCAAGTTTTCAAGTTTTTCAGCATAAATTCTATAGGTCAGAAGAGACTGGGATGAAATATTACGTTTTGAAGGATAAAATGCCAGCAAAGAACACTCTGGGAAAGCCTCCTTCATATCAAGGGTGATTTTGCCAAATAAATAAAAGCTGAAAGAATTCATCAGCACTAAACTTGCCTTGTAAGAAAAAAATGAAATGCTAATTAGTGATACAAAAACCATGAAATATATCATATTCTGGTAAAGGTACAAATTAGAATTAGAATTAAATGTTTTATGTAAGCCTCATGGTGACCATAAAGCAAAAATCTAAAAGAGAATGGCAAATCATAAGGGATAAATTATAAACTGGTGGTTTTCCCTGATGATGTGCTCAAAGGCAGGCTGAAATGGAAGGAAAACAAATGGAACTACAAAACAAACCAGAACACAAACAGTAAGATGACAGTAATAACTCCTTACAGATTGTTAATCACTCCAAATGTAAATGGAGTGAATTCACCAATCAAAAGGCACAGAGTTGAGGCACCTGGGTTGGCTCAGTTAGTTATGCATGGACTTTGGCTCAGGTCATAATCTCGCAGTCTGTGAGTTTGAGCTCCACATTGGGCTCTGTGCTGACAGCTCAGAGCCAGGAGCCTGCTTCAGATTCTGGGTCTCCTTCTCTCTCTCTTTGTCCTTCTCCCCCTCAAAAATAAATAAACATTAAAAAATAATTCTTTTAAGGCACACAGTGGCTGGAGGGACTTTTTTTTTTCCTAAAGGACTACCTATATGCTGCTTACAGAGATTTCCTCTCTAAAGATACTAATAGGCTCAAAGTGAAGAGACAAAAGGGTTTTCCATGCAAGTGAAAAACACGAAAAAGAAAGCAGGAATAGCCATACTACTATTACAAGTGAAAAAGAAGGTTGTTATATAATGAAAAGGCCAATAAATATATATATCATAAATATATACACACCCAACATCGGAGTACCAAAATATAAGCAAATGCAGACCTAAACAGAGAAGCAGACAATACCATAATGTAGGAGACTTAAGTCTATTTGTTTTAAAGTATGCTTCAATATCCCACTTTCACCAGTGAATAGGGAACCCAGATAGAAAGTCAGTAAAGAAATGTGAGAACTTAACAGACACTTGTTGAACATTCTGTCCATAAGCAGCCAAATATATTTTCTGTTAAATGCTCCCAGAACCTTCTTCATGTAGACCATATGATAAAACACAAATCTGAGCAAATTTAAGATGACTGTGGTCAGAAAAGATAGTTGGTATGATATCAGTGGTATAAACTAGTAATCCTCAGTAGTAATACTGGGAAATCTACAAATACATTGGAACAAAACAAAACTCTACAGAACAACCAATGGGTCAGAGAAGGGGAAAAAAAAAAGGAAATAAAAATTATTCAAATGAAGATGGAAATACAATGTATCAAAACATATGCAGCAAAAGCAGTTCTCAGCAGAAAGTGCATCTATGAAGAAATTAGAAATAGGGTGATGGTCATGGAGGGGAGGCACTTGTGGGGAGAAGCACTGGGTGTTATATGGAAACGAGTTTGACAATAAACTATTAAAAAAAAAGAAATAGCTCAACCTAACTTTAATATTTTTTTAATGTTTATTTATTTTTGAGAAAGAGATAGAGTGCAAGTGAGGATAGGCAGAGAAAGAGGGAAACACAGAATCTGAAGCAGGCCCCAGGCCCTGAGCTGTCAGCACAGAGCCTGATGCTGGGCTCAAACTCACAAACTATGAGATCATGACTTGAGCTGAAGTCGGATGCTCAACTGACTAAGCCACCCAGGCATGCCTCAAACAACCTACCTTTATATCTCACGCAACTAGAAAAAGAACAAATTAAGTCCTAAGTTAGTAAAAGGAATGAAACAGTAGGGATCAGAGCAGCAATACAGGAAAGGGAGTCCAGAAAAACAATAAAGATAAATGAAACTAAGAGCTGGTACTTCAAAAGGATAAAAGTGACTAAGGGAAAAAAAGATAACACAAGTAAAATTAGAAATGAAAGAGGAGACACCACAACAAATACCCCAGAAGTATATACGATTACAAGAGACATTTGAAAAATTATGTGCCAGTAAATAAAGTAACCTAGAAGAATTAGATACATTTCTAGAAACACACAACCTAACAAGACTGAATCATGAGGAACTAGAAAATCTGAACAGATCATTAACAAGTAAAGAGACTGAATCAGTAATCAAGAAAGCTCCCAACATAGGGGCACCTGGGTGGCTCAGTTGGTTACACATCGGACTTTGGTTCAGGTCACAATCTCAGGTGTGTGAGTTTGAGCCCCACATCAGGCTCTGTGCTCAGACCCTGGAGTGTGTTTTGGATTCTCTGCCTATCTCTCTGCCTCTCCCCTGCGCATGCTTTCTCTCAAACATAAACAAACGTTAAAAAATAAATAAATAAAACTCCCAACATAGAAAAGCCAAGGCTGGACAGCTTGCTGGTGAATTCTACCATTTAGAGTAATTAACACGAATCCTCTTTTTTTTTTTAATGTTTTATTATTTTTTTTTTTTTAGAGAGAGAGAGAGACAGCATGAGTAGGGGAAGGTCAGAGAGAGAGGGAGACACAGAATCTGAAGCAGGCTCCAGGCTCTGAGCTAGCTGTCAGTACAGAGCCTGATGCAGGGCTCGAACCCATGAACTGCAAGATCATGACCTGAGCCGAAGCCAGACGCTCAGCCAGATGCTCAACCGACTTGGCGCCCTATCACGAATGCTCTTCAAATTTCTCCAAAATTTTGAGAATAAGAGAATACTTCCAAACTCATTTTATAAGGCCAATGTTATCCTGATACCAGAGCCAAATTAAGACACCATAAGAAAACTATAGACCAACATCGCTGATGAATATAGATGCAAAATTCTCAACAAAATATTAGCAAACCAAATTCAAGAACACATTTAAGGTATTATACATCATGATTTATCACAGACACAAGGATGGTTCAACATATGCCATCAGTAGGTGTAACACATCACATTAATTGAGAGGTAAAAATTATGTCATCATCTGAATAGGACAGAAAAAGCATATAGCAAAACACAAAAAATCTTCCAAATGAATGGAACATATCTCACCATAATAAAGGCCTCATAGAACAAACCCACAGCTAACATTATACTCAATGGAGAAAAATAGAAAGTTTTTCCTCTACGATCAGAGACAAGGGTGCCCAGTCTCACCATTTTTACTCAATATAGTACAGAAAATCTTTGCTACAAAAATTAGGCAAGACCAAGAAATAAAAGGTACTCAAATCAGAAGGAAAAAGTAAAAGTGACGCTATTTCCAGATGATGTAATTTTAACTAAAGAAAATCTGAAGACTCAACCAAAAGACCATTGGAACTAAATTACAATTTCAGTAAAGCTGTGGGAAACAAAATTAACATTCAGAAATTAGTTGCATTTCTATATACTATTTTTCAGATATTTCTTCAGTAAAGAAAATAATCCCATTTCCAATAAATGGGAAGCCATTCCATGTTTATGGGCTAGAATAATTATTATTGTTAAAATGTCCACACTATGAAAAGCCATCTATAGACTTAACACAATTCTTTTTATTTCTTCAAAGAAATAAAAATCCTAAAATTTTTAAGGAATCACAAAATACCCTGCAGAAGTCAAAGCAATTCTGAGGAAAAAAGAGTGAAAGTAGAAGTACCATACTTAATTGCTTCAAAATATACTACAAAACTATAATAATAAAAACATATGATACAGGTACAAAAATAGACACATTGATCAATGGAGCAGAGTAGAGCGCTCAGAATTAAACCTCTGCATATCTGGTAAACTCATATTGGGAAGAATGGAACCAAAAATATTCAATGGGGAATGGATAGTCTATTCAACAAATGATGCTGGGAAAACATGCAGAATACTGGACCCCTATATCACAATACTCACAAAAATTAACTCAAAATGGATCAAAGACTTAATTCTAAGACCTGATACTATAAAACTCCTAAAAGAAAAAGTAGGAGGAAAACTCTTACATTGGTCTTGGCAATGAGTCTTTGATAAGGCACAAAAAGCAGAAACAACAAAAGCACAAATCAACAAGTGAGATTACATCAAGCTTAAATTTCTGCACAGCAGGATAAATAAACAAAATGAAAAGGCAATATACAGAATGAAAGCAAATTTTTGCAAGTCATATACTGGACAAGGGGTTAATACTGATCTAAAATAGATTTTTAAAATTATACAAATCAAAAAAAGTCCAATTTTCAATGAGCAAAACAAAATAACATTTTCCCAAAGAACACAGCCAAATGGCCAACAGGTACATGAAGAGATGCTTAATATCTATAATCATGAGGGAAATGCAAATCAACGTTACAGTGAGCTCTGTCACACCTGGTGGAATGGCTGACATTAAGAAGACCAGCAATAACAAGTGCTGGCCAGGATACGAAAAAAAGGGAACCCTGTAACACTGTTGATGGGAATGAAAATTGTTTCAAACACTGTTGAAAATCCTTGGAAACTTAAAGATAGATCTACCATATGATCTAGCAATTTCACTTCCTGGTAATATTTAAAACAAATGAAAACAGCATGTTAGTGATATACTCCCATCTTTATTTCAGCATTTTTCACAAGAGCAAAGATATAGAAACAACCTAAGTGCCCATCAATAGATGAACAGATAAAAAAGATATATATGTTATTTATTCCTGGATACATATATGGATATTATTCAGCCATAAGAAAGGAGGACATTTTGCCATTTGCAACATCCTTGAAAGCAGAAGGAGAAGCCAATATGGCAGAACAGCATGGAAGTCTTTTTTCTGTCTCACATATGTGAAATACAGCCAGATCAACAGTAAACCATCCTGCACACCTAGAAAACTGATTTGAAGATTAACACAATAATCTGTGTAACCTGAACTATAGAACTCAGCAGAAATATAAAAAACTTATTTTTATTTTCAGTTTTTATTAAAAATATTTTCCTTTTTGGGACTATTTTTTTTGAAAATTTTTCAAATTCTGTTTTACGTCCATCATTTCAAGTTACTTCCATCATTTCAAGTTAGTATTCATTTTCTCAAATTTTCAAACTTTTCCTTTTTTCCCCTTTATATTTTCTAACCAATCAAGCTTCTTTCAATAACCAGACCAAAACACAACTAGGATCTAGTGCCATTTATTTGATTGTGTGTGTGTTTTAAATTCTTAAATTTTAATTTTTTCCCCTTTTTTCTCTAATCAGTCGAGTTCCTTTCAATTACCAGACCAAAACACACCTAGGATCTAGCATCATTTGACTGTGTGAGTGTGTGTATGTGTGTGTGTGTGTGTGTGTGTGTGTGTGTGTGTGTGTTGTTTTCAAATTTTTAATTAATTTTTTTTACCTTATTAATTCCTTTTCTTCCTTCAAAATAACAAAACGAAGGAATCCACCCCAAAAGAAAAAGCAGGAAGAAACGACAGCCAGGAAGTAAAACAATACAGATACAACCAAGATGTCTGAGCCAGAATTTAAAATCACAATAATAAGAATTCTACCTAGGGTCAAAAACAGTTTAGAATCCCTCTCTATGGAGATAAAAGAAGTAAAAGCTGCCTGCACTGCAAAGGAAACAATCAATAAAACTAAAAGGAAACAGACAGTTGGGGCACCTGGGTGGCTCAGTTGGTTAAATCTCCGACTTTGGCTCAGGTCAGATCTCACGTTCGTGGGTTCGAGCCCCGCATCGGGCTCTGTGCTGACAGCTATCTCAGAGCCTGGAGCCTGCTTCCAGTTCTGTGTCCCCTTCTCTCTCTGCCCCTCCCCCTCTCATTCTCTGTCTCTCTCTGTATCAAAAATAAATAAAACATTAAAAGAATTTAAAAAACAAGGAAACAGAGAATGGGGAAAGATAGTTGCAAATGATCATATCAGATAACGGGCTAGTATCCAAAATCTATAAGGAACTCACCAAACTCCACACCCACAAAACAAATAACCCAGTGAAGAAATGGGCAGAAGACATGAACAGACACTTCTCCAAAGAGGACATCCAGATGGCCAACAGACACATGAAACGATGCTCAGCATCACTCATCATCACAGAAATACAAATCAAAACCACACTGAGATACCATCTCACACCAGTCAGGGTGGCTAAAATGAACAAATCAGGAGATTATAGATGTTGGAGAGGATGTGGAGAAATGGGCAACCTCCTACACTGTTAACAGAGGACCATAAGGAGGGGGAGGGGGAAAGAGTTGGGGAAAGAGAGGGGTGCAAATCATGAGAGACTATTGAATACTGAAAACGAACTGAGGGCTGAAGGAGGAGTTGGACGGGAGAAGGTGGGGTGGTAATGGAGGAGGGCACTTATGGGAAAGAGCACTGGGTGTTTTATGGAAACCAATTTGACACTATACAATAAAAAAATTAAAATGCAATTGCTGTCAAAAAATAAAATTTGGTTCATGCTTTGGAGTCAACTCCAGTCTCAAAAAAAAAAAAAAAAAAGAAAGAAAGAAAGAAATTTAAAGGGAAACTCTCTGAGGGGAGAAAAGATGGAAAGGATCAAATGCAACAAAGACTAGAAAGGACCAGAGAACACACCAGAAATTCCAACTCTACAAAAAACATAATGGCAAAAAACACATATCTTTCAGTACTCCCTCTAAACATCAATGGACAAATGTTCCAATGAAAAGACATAGGGTAACAGAATGGATAGGAAAACAAAACCCATCTATATCCTGTTTACAAGACACCTTCAGATTGAAAGTAAGGGGATGGAGAACCACCTACTATGCTAATGGTCACCAAAAGAAAGCCAGAGTAGCCACACTTATATCAGACAATCTAGACTTTTAAATAAAAACTGTAACAAGAGGTGAAGAAGGGCATTATATCATAATTAAGGGGTCTATCCACCAAGAAGACCTAACAATTATAAACCTTTATGCTCTAAATGTGGAGGCACCCAAATATATAACTCAATCACAAATATAAAGAAACTCATTGATAATAATACCATAATAGTAGGGGACATCAACACCCCACTTACAGCAATGGACAGATCATCTAAACAGAAAATCAACAAGGAAACAATAGCTTTGAATGGCACACTGAAACAGATAGATCTTCACAGATATATTCAGAACATTTCATCCTAAAGCAGTGAAATATACATTCTTCTCCAGTGCACATGTAATGTTCTCCAGAATAGACCACATACTGGGACACAAATCAGCCCTCAAAAAGTACAAAACGACCGAGATCATACCATGCATATTTTCAGACTACAACCCTATGAAACTTGAAATCAACCATAAGAAAAAATTTGGGAAGATAGCAAATACATGGAGACTAAAGAATGAGTGGGCTAACCAAGAAATTAAGGAGGAAATTAAAAAGTACATGGAAGCCAATGAAAATGATAAAGCACAGCCCAAAACCTTTAGGACACAGCAAAGGCTGTCATAAGAGGGAAGTATATAGCAATCCAGGCCTTCCTAAAAAAGGAAGAAAGGTCTCAGATACACAACCTAACCTTACACCTCAGAGACCTGGAAAAAGAAGAGCAAATAAAATCTAAAACCAGCAGAACACTGGAAATAATAAAGATTAGAGAAGAAATCAATGCTATTGAAACTAAAAACTAAAACAAACAAACAAACAAAAAACTAAACAGTAGAACAGATCAGTGAAACCAGAAGCTGGTTCTTTGAAAAGATTAACAAAATTGATAAACCACTAGCTAGTTTGATCAAAAAGAAAAAGGAAAGGACCCAAATAAAATCAAGAATGAAAGAGGAGAGATCACAACAAACACAGCAGGAATACAAACAATAATAAGAGAATATTATGAGCAATTATACACCAATAAAATGAGCAATCTGGAAGAAATGGACAAATTCCTAGAAACATAAACTACCAAAACTGAAACAGGAATAGAAATGTGAACAGACCCATAACGAGTAAATTAATCGAATTAGTATCAAAAATATCCCAAAAAACAAGAGTCCAGGGCCAGATGGCTTTTCAGGGGAATTCTACCAAACATTTAAGGAAGAGTTAACACCTATTCTCTTGAAGCTGTTCCAAAAAAATCGAAAGGGAAGGAAAACTTCCCAAGTCTCTCTATGAAGCCAGCGTACCTTGATTCCAAAACCAGACAAAGACCCCATTAAAAAGGAGAACTATAGACCAATCTCCCTGATAAACATGGATGCAAAAATCCTCAACAAGATATTAGTCAACCAGATCCAACAATACACCAAAAAATTTACTCACCATGATCAAATGGGATTTATACCTGGGATTCAGGGTTGTTTCAATATCTGCAAAACAATGTAATTCATTGCATCAATAAAAGAAAGGACAAGAAACACATGATCCTCTCAACAAATGCAGACAAACTATTTGACAAAATACGACATTCTTTCTTGATAAAAACTCTTAAGAAAGTAGAGATAAAATGATCATACCTCAAGATCATAAAAGCCATATATGAAAGACCCATTGCTAGTATCATCCTCAATGGGAAAATTGAGCGCTTTCCCCATAAGATTAGGAACAGGCAGGATGTCCACTCTCGCCACTGTTATTCAACATAGTATTGGAAGTCTTAGCCTCAGCAATCAGACAACACAAAGAAATATAAGGCCAGGAGTCCAGAAAGTCAAACTTTCACTCCTCACAGATGACATGATACTCTATATGGAAAACCCCAAAGATTCCACCAAAAAACTGCTAGAACTGATCCATGAATTCAGCAAAGTGGCAGGATATAAAATCAAAGCATGAAAATCTGTTGCAATCCTATACACCAACAATGAAGCAAAAGAAAAAGAGATCAAGAAATAGATCCCATTTACAATTGCAAAATCTGTAAAATACCTAGAAATAAATCTAACCAAAGAGGTATAAAATCTATACACTGAAAACTATAGAAAGCTTATGAAAGAAATTGAAGATACAAAAGAAATGGAAAAACAGTCCATGCTCCTGGATAGGAAGAACAAATATTGTTAAAATGTCAATACTACCCAAAGCATATTCAATGCAATTTCTATTAAAATAACACAGCATTCTTCACAGAGCTAGAACAAACAACCCTAAAATTTGTATGGAACCAGAAAAGACCCCAAATAGCCAAAGCAATCTTGAAAAAAGAAAACGAAAGCAGAAGGCATCACAATCCCAGATTACAAGCTGTATTACAAAACTGTAATCATCAGGACAGTATGGTACTGGCCCAAGGACAGACACTCAGATTAAAAGAACAGAATAGAGAACCCAGAAATGAGCCCACAAACATATGGCCAACTCATCTTTGACAAAGCAGGATACAATATTTAATGGAACAAAGAGTCTCTTCAGCAAGTAGTGCTGGGAAAACTGGACAGCAACATGCAGAAAAATGAATCTGGACCACTTTCTTACTCCATACACAAAAATAAACTCAAAACGGATGAAAGACCTAAATGTAAGATAGAAAGCCATCAAAATCCTTGAGGAGAAAGTAGGTAAGAACCTCTTTGACCTTGGCCGCAGCAACTTCTTACTCAACACGTCTCCAGAGACAAGAAAACAAAAGCAAAAATGAACTATTGGGACCTCATCAAATAAAAAGCTTCTGCACACCAAAGGAAACAATCAGCAAAACTAAAATGCAACTGACAGAATGGGAGAAGATATTTGCAAACGACATATCAGATAAAGGGTTGGTATCCAAAATCTATAAAGAACACATCAAACTCAACAGCCAAAAACCAAATAATCCAGTGAAGAAATGGGCTAAAACATGAACAAATACTTCTCCAAAGAAGACATCCAGATGGCCAACAGAAACATGAAACGATACTCAATGTCACTTATCATCAGGGAAATACAAATCAAAACCACAATAACCTCACACCCATTAGAATGGCTAACATTAACAACGCAGGTAACAATAGATGCTCGTGAGAATGTGGAGAGAGAGAATCTCTTTTGCACTGCTAGTGGGAATGCAAACTTGTGCAGCCACTCTGGAAAACAGTATGGAGGTTCCTCAGAACATTAAAAATAGAACTACCCTATGACTCAGCAATTCCACTACTAGGTATTTATCCAAGAGATACAGGTATGCTGTTTCAAAGGGACACATGCACCCCAATGTTTATAGCAGTGCTCTCAACAATAGCCAAAGTATGGAAAGAGCCCAAATGCCTGTCGATGGATGAAAGGATAAAGATGTGGTGTGTGTATATACACACACATATGATGGAGTATTACTCGGCAATCAAAAAGATAAAATCTTGCCAGTTGCAACTACATAGATGGAACTAGAGAGTATCATGCTAAGTGAAATTATTCAAAGAAAAACAAATATCATGTGACTTCACTCATATGAGGGCTTTAAGATACAAAACAAATGAACATAAGGGAAGGGAAGCAAACATAATATAAAAACACGGAGGGGGACAAAATCATAAGAGACTCTTAAATACGGAGAACAAACAAAGGGTTACTGGAGGAGAGTGGAAGGGGGGATGGGCTAAATGGGTGAGGGGCATTAAGGAATCTACTTCTGAAATCATTGTTGCACTATATGCTAACTAATTTGGATGTAAATTTAAAAAGATTAATAAAAAATATCCTTGAGCGAAATATAGTGAGAGAAATCAGAGAAAACAAGTAATGTATGGTATCACTTATATGTGGAATCTAAAAAAGCCAAATTTGTAAGAGCAGGGAATATAATGGCGGTTAGCAGGGGAATGGGAGTGGAGGGATAAGACAGATGCTTAAGGGCACAAACTTAGTAGTATATAAACCCTAGAGATATAATGCACAGTATAATGAATATAAACAATAAGCAACACACTTGCTGAGACTAGAATTTATTCCAACCACTAAAATAATTATTTAATGTGATTGAGGTGGCAATCACATTACAGTATACAAATGTAATAACATGTTGTACACATTAAATTTATGCAATGTATATGTCAAACATATTTTAGTTAAGAAAAAAAGCAGAATATTAGAAGCACCCTAGAAGCCTCCCTTCTGCTCCTGTCTCCTTCATCAACCCCTGGAGAAACTACTATCCTGATTCCTAACAGCATAGTTTATGCTCATTTATAATTAAACTTCTTCTACAATTAGACAGTATGAATAGTGGTAGGTATGCATACAAGAGTGGAATCACTAGATTATAGGTATTGGAATAGGTGTAGCTTTAGTAAACATTACCAAACCATTTTCCAAAAGGGATTGTTCAATTTATGTTCCTGTCAGCCATGCATGAGAATTCTGATTGTCCTGCAACTTCGATAGTACTTAATTTTTTTTTCATTTTAGTTATTCTGGCAGATGTTGTATACATGTTTCAACACAACAATGAAGGGATGGAGTAAATGATACTGTTTACATAGTTCTTATCATTCTCAGTAACTGTAGAATCCATGTGAGAACAAGTCCTAAGATGTGTATGTAGATTTCAGTTCCCAAGTGCTGGCTGAGTCCAGCATTTTGTGATACATGTTACACAACATGAGCCTTTAATAATCTGAAAACTTAATCTAGTACTCATCCTTTGAAAGAGGTGTTCCAACTCTGGAGGATAATCTGGCTGTGCACACTGATAGGTTACATGTACTTTTCAAAAGGGCAGATTTCTAAGCAAGTCTGACTACATATGATCTCTGTTTTATTTGTTGATCTTGAAATCTCACCACAATTTAAGATTTATGTACATGAAGAGGTCAGAGACAATAAAACACACCAGCCCCTCTAAAAAGCCAGGGTTACAAAGATTCATACGATTTTGGTATCCCCAGTAAGGAAATTGAGGTCCAAAGAGTTTTGCCGGCGAGTCGGAACTAGATCTTTTGACTCTAAGACCACTGTAAACTTTATTAGGTTACACTGCAGCCTTCAAAAGTAAACCCTTCTACCTTTATTTGTATAAAGTCACATTATCTAAGCTGCATAGCCACAACTGAAAGCTCTAGGTGAGGATTTATTTGGCCTGCTCACTTTCTTAAAGTATATTCGCCCCCCACCCTAGTTATCGTTTAAGATCATGGAAATGTCCTATTTCAAAGGACCTGTAAGAAAAGACAAGCAGGGTGTTCTTCTCTTCTGGGCATTGTACCAGAGGTGAAGCTATTGTCTCCAGCTGAAAACCTAGCCTTTTATAATGCACATTGTGATGAGAGGCTATGGGCACACCAGCTGGGCTGTGTCCTCAGAGAAAGAGGCATTAGAGGGAGACTGAAAGTCAAGAGGAGAAAGACGGGATTTGCCCCTTACAGGCTGCATTCTGTCTGTCAGCATCCCTCCTCGTAGGAAGTGCCTCCTAGTAGGAGCAGGTGAATCTAGTTTGTTCTATTATTTGCAGAAGTAGCTTTGTTATACCCCACCTGAAAATTGAGAATCAACTCTCAAGCATTCACTTCTTAGTGGGTAGAGCGCCAGCTGCATGGGGGCCCTCCTCCACACTCAGGGCCATCAGCACCAGTCCAGCAGCACCCCCGGAGACACATCAGTTCTGTGGTTCTCCCCCTCAACTTTGAAGTTCCAATAATCTCACCCACCTCCCTTTGTTGCTGTACCCTTAGGGGTGTAAACTGCTCTGGTAGTTGCTTTCTTAGCCTCACTTTAAAATGTCTTTTTGGCCTTTTTAGTTACCCTATTAACAATTTGTTGTACTTAGTTAACTATTCTAATAAAAAACAGAAATCTGGGGTGGTCTGTCTCCTGACTAAACTGACTGATAGAAGCCATATCCTAACACTTTTTGAGGTAGAGCAGATGTTACAACCCCAATTTATAGATCAGAAAACTGAGGTAAGAGTAAAGTGTGAGTGTTCAGCTAATTAGTAGCAGAACTAAAATTGGATTCTTAAATTTTTAGGTGAGAGCTCATTTACTTTGTAACTCCTTCATGCCTATCCCCACCCTCCTCCAGTTTATGTATCTTCCTAGGAGAAAGACTAAGAAAAGGAAGGTTATTTGGCCTGATATTTGTGGTTTTATTTCTTACTGTGTTTGTACTCCACAGGCAGATCAAGTGACACATGGTTTGAACTAATCTTTTTTTTTCCTCCCCCCAGAATATTCACTTCTGTACAGAGGAGCTGGCCTGGCTTCCTTCCATGCCTATTCCTAAATAAATGGCAATTATTTCAACTTAAATTGGAATGCCTTTAAGGATTCTCTCCATTACTAAAGGTCTGTATTATCATTGAAGACTTCTTTGGCTCCCAAGCTTTCTTTCCAAAGCTTCCTGCCTCATCTTCTCCCTCTGTCAGATACCTAATACACAGTTTCTCAAAACCCAGTTAATTCCCATATTTCAGGAGGTGTCCAGCCATGCACAACTTATACCCTGAGTTTACTCCTGCAGTCTGATTTTGATAGTTTCCACCAGCTCCAGCCAAATCACCTTCAAGAGCTGTTACCTTCCCCATACTATCTTAATCAATCCCAAAGTCATCATATCATCAAGTCACTCCAGAAGTGCTAAGCTTTGCCACTAAAGTGTGTCTACGATTCACTTATTTAACAAATACACATGGGAGTTATCTACTAAACCTCTCCAGAGAGCAGAGACTTCCTTCTCATCCTTCCTGTCACACTGGTAACACTTTGTGTGTGGCCTTGTAACAGCCCTTGCTTATCTTGCCCTGTTTTTGTTTTTTCTTTTCTTTGCAGTGTGAGTTTCAACCTCTAGATGGTTATTAAGTATCATAACTTCAGTAGTAATGGTTAATATTTACTGAGCATTTATTACTGGATGCTTGATACTGTGCTGTTTTATAGGTACTCATAACAAGAGGAGCAGGTAGGCCTTATAATAATTTTATTTGACAGAGAAACTGAGGCTCAGAGCAATTGTGACTGTGTCTATTCCACAGCCAGAAAGCAGTAAAGCAAGATTTGAAGCCAGGCAGACTGATTCCAGCACCTGTGCTCTTCATAGACTATGTACTGCTGCTTGTTAAAAAAACTACTCCTTGTTTTCTGCTTTCTTTTTTGCATGGAAATGAAAGCACTGACTTTCTTTTCAGTTGAATATACATACAGAATTTCTAGATTATGAGTAGTGAAAGGTTGGCATTTATTTTCTCAATTTTTCACTCTTTAGTTCTGATGATTTTAGAAATAAATATAGGACACAAATTTGCATGCCATGTATTAACTCAGGTGAAAAAAGACCTAGAAAAACTCAGATTATACCAAACTATTTAACAGTATTACCTTTGAGTAGTGCTACTCCAAATTGTTTCTTCATATTTTCTATTTTTCTAGAATGAGAGTGGGTGTCCCAGAGTGGCTCTGCTGGTAAGCATCTGACTTTGGCTCTGGCCTTGATCTCATAGTTTGTGAGTTTGAGCCCCACATAGGGCTCTAGGCTGACAGCTCTGAGCCTGGAGCCTGCTTTGGATTCTGTGTCTCCTTTTTTCTTTGATCCTATCATGCTCTGTCTCTGTCTCTTTCTCTCTCAGAAAAATTAGAATTAGAATGTACTATAAAATGTTGAAGGAATGGCCATTTTGTGCTAGTTTGAGAAATCTGGTCTAACTAATGAAAAATTTGGTGACTAAAAATTATTTTAGTGAACTTATAATTTTATTTTTTCTTAAGCTATGCATGTCCTTATATAAAAAGATTGATAGTTCCACAAGGTTTATAATAACAAGAGACAGTCTGGAGTGACATCACTATGATGGCAACATAGATATTCCTGATGTTGCTCTACTTCATAAAACCAGAAGCTATTCATGGATAAGACACCACACAGAATTCTAGAACACAAGAGTGAGGCTGCAGTAATTCCTGTACCACAGATACCAACAGAGTGCATTAGAAGGGTAAGAGGAGTGGCTACATGATGACCACATTGCCCCACCTCCAGGCTGGCATAACACAACTCAGAAAGGTCTTTCCTGAGCCTATGGTTCCTTTGGGGGAAAAGAGGGGTCAAGGTGGGCATCAAGCTCCTTCAGCATTGTGTATCACTTTTTTAAGAGTCCCCAGTTTGGTCTCACCCCATGGGAATTTCAGGAGGATCTATGGGCTGCCTACTGGGAATCTGAATGTGACAGAGAAGTGGGAAAGGTCTTGTAACAATCAGCACTCAGATCTTGGCAGACTGAGTTCTTATGTGCAATGCCCAAGTAATGGTCCCTACCATTACTCATTTGCTCATCTGTAGAATGAAACTGACCAGAGAACTGACCAGAGAACTTGGTGGTGTGCAGGTATGCCTGATTCACATATTCAAACAAAGAGGCTAGCCAGCCCTGGAGCCCAGTCTGACACAGTCAGGAAGGGGAGTGGAATCATATTCCAGTCCATTGTTGAATGCAGCTTTTAGTTCTGCTTGACCAGAAAGGCTGGCTAGAATATCTGGAAGTTGCATAGCCCATATTATCAAGCAGAGAGTATGGAGGCAGAGATAATACTCTAAAGATCAATGCCAGGGTGCCTGTTTGACCAGGAGCTTGGAGGGAGTGTTTCCTTGAATCAAGACCACATATAAAGAGCCTTAATGGCCTTGGAGCTGGTTCTCCCACTATGCCCAAGTATGCTAACTTATTCCTAGCCCTGCCCATTGCTGAATACAGCTTTCAGTCTACCCAAGCAGGGAACCTAAACAGAACCACAGAAAGCTGATAGTCCATCAAACAGTCCAGCTTACAGTGACATTTCAACCGAACTCAGCCTGTGGTTTTCTCCATCTGTACAGAAAATTGGTGGCCTTGTCTGGCCAGAAGTTTAATTCATAGTCTTCCCTAATTTAAATCCCCAAACAATGAGCAGTGAAGACCTTTGGGTACATCCTGCTGCCCTCCAGGAAAAAGAAGCTTATATATAGCCCACCTGCTACATAGGATAGCCCTATCTAGGAAGACTGATCATATAACCCAAGCAAACCCAGAGCTCATCCTACAGTCTCACTTATGCAGGTAACCAAGCCAGCAGTCATCCAACTGCTCTTAGCCAGTGACACTCTGTACCCCATCATAGAGCAAGGGCAGTGGCCTCATCCAAAAATAGGATGTAATAGCACACCCACTGCCCAGAGATATCACCAGCAGACACATTCAGAAACCCAAACTGAGCTGAATGGTGAGGAATCATCTCTGCCAAAATGAACCTATAAAGTGTGGAAGAGGAGACCACTTATTAAAATGCACAGGTATCAATGTAAGAAATAAAGGATCCTGAAAAATTTGCTAAATATGACATCATTTACAGGAATTAATGAAGGTCCAACAACTGAACCTAAAGAAATAGAGGCATATAAAGAATTCAGAACAATTATCTTAAAGAAGGTTAATAACATATAAGAACAGCCAAACAAATTTAAGAAAACCATGCATGAACAAAATGAGAAGTTCAATGAAGAACTAGAAGTCATTAAAAGAAACAAATCTTAGAGCTGAAAAATACAATGACTGGAAAAAACTTAATAGAGCCTTAAAAGCAGACTAAAACATGAGGAAAGAATCAGTAACCAGGATGCACGACATTTGAAATTGTATAGAGGAGAAAAAAAAAAACCCTAAACCAACCAACCAACCAAAAAACAGTAAAGAAGGTCCATAGGACTCAACTGAAACAATACCTACATTTTGGAAACTCCAGAAAAAGAAGAAAGTGATTAAAAAGTATGTTTAAAGCAATAATGGCTAAAAAGTTGACAAACATGAGAAGAGAAATGAACATCTAGATAAATGGACATCTAGATAATGAAGCACAAAGGATACCCAATAGGTTGCAGCTGAATATGACTACACAGAGACATTTTGTAATTAAATTATAAAAAGTCAAGGAAAGAATTTTGAAAGCAGCAAAAGAAAGGAGGGAAGTTACATAAATGGGAACCTTATAATACTCAGATTTCTTAATGGAAAGTTTTCAGACCATGAGAGAAAAAGATGACCTATTCATAATCTTGAAGGGGTGGAAATCCTGTCAACTGTGAATTATATACCCAGTAATGCTGTCTTTTAGAAATGGATACAGAATTTTCGGAATCAACAAAAGCAGAGAAAGTCCATCACCACTAAACTTCCTTGTAAGAAATGCTAAAGGAAATTCTCTGAATAAAAGTAAAAGAATGCTAACTAACATCATTAAAAACATAAGATAGCATAGAACTCACTGGTAATGGTAAATATATAGTCAAAGTTAGATTCTATAATATGGTAATTTTTATATAATTCACTTACAACTCCTAGTTTTAAAGTTAAAGAATAACTGTGGTAAAGGCAAACATAATTACAATATCTGTTATTAGATGCAAACTATAAAAAATATGTGAACTATAACAATAACCTTAACTGTGATGGAGGAGAAGCAAAAGTGGAAAGTTCTGGAATTCTACTGAATTTGAGTTGTTATCAGTTTAAAATACAATGTTATCATTTTAAGATATTTAAGCATCAAAACCACCAAAGAAAAACCTATAGAAATTACACAAAAGGATAAAGAAGTCCAAGTGTAATGATGTGAAAAAAATACATAAGCAAAAAAGACAGCAAGATTAGAAACAAGGAACAATAGAAGTACAAAACATCCAGAAAACAATCAAGATGGCAGTAATAAGTCCGTACATACCAATAGTTACTTTAACCATAAATTAATTTTTCCAATCCAAAGACATGGAGTTAATGACTTTTTAAAAATCCAACAAGAGGTTGCCTATCAGAGATCCATTTTAGCTTTAAAAACACAAATGGGCTGAAAATAAGGGATGGGAAAAGATACTTCAAGCTAAAGGTAACCAAAAAAAAAGCAGAGGTACCTATACTTGTATCAGACAAAATAAAATTAGAATATGGTAAAAGGGAGATAAAATAAGTCATTCGTTTAATAAGGAATCAGTCCATCAAAAAAATATTTGTTTTAAATACTTATACACCTAACATCAGAGCACCCAAATATCTATAGCAAAAACTAGCAAAGATAAAAGGGAAATAATCAGCAATACAATAATAGTGGGGATGTTAAATCCTACACTCAACAATGCATATAAAAGAGGGGGCGCCTGGGTGGCTCAGTCAGTTGAGCATCCAAATCTTGATTTTAGCTTAGGTCATAATCTCACAGTCTTGGAATGGAGTCCCACATTGGGCTCTGTGCTGAGCGTAGGGCCTACTTGGGATTCTCTCTTTTCCTCTCTGCCCTTCCCATTTGTGTTCGTTCGTTCGTTCATTCTCTCTCTCTCTCTCTCTCTCTCTCTCTCTCTCTCTCTCTCTCAAAATAACAACAACAACAAAACCCAATGCATATAACAGAGAATCAACAAGGAGATAGCAGATTTGATCAACACTATAGACCAAATAGACTTAACAGACCTTTAAAAAACATAAATCTAATAATATTCAACCATCACATATCCATACAATCCGACAATAGCAAAATACACATTCTTCTCAGGTGCACATTTGGAACATATGCTAAGAAAGGTCACATGTTAGGCCACAAAACAAGCCTTCGTAAATACAAACAGGTTAAAATCATACCAGTTATCTTCACCAACCACATGGTATGAAACCAGAAATCAACAACAGCAGTTAAACTAAAAAAATTACGGAAATTAACACTCTCCTATACAATTGACCTCAAATATTTAAAACAAATTCAAAGAGTTAGACATATGAATAAACAAGGAAATATTTCCAAAGAGCAAGAAAAAAATCAGAACAAAAGAGCTAAATGAAAAGGAGATACATATGATTGATAAGATCTATATTAGACTTGAGAAAAGAATGGATAACTCAGTGAGGACTTAAAGAAAGAAAAAATAGGGAAGGAAAGTGGTAAGAGATGATAAATATAATAAATGAAATAATACAGCATAGGAAAAAGACACCCAGCATGTTAGAGGATTCAGGGAGAAAAAAAGGTGACCTAGAAGACAGGGTAATGGAAAGCAACCAAACTGAGCAGCATAATTAAAAAAGAATTAAAAAAATAAAAATAAGTTAAAAGAACTCAGCAACATCAACAACCATAACAAAATAGAAGAGAAAAAGAGCAGAAAACTTATATGTAAAAATACATTAACTTAAAAAAATTATATGTAAAAGTAAAAATGGAAAATATGACAACATATACAGAAAATGTGAAGGAGGAGAGTAAAAAAGAAGTTCCTTTAGAATGTGTTTAAACTTAAATGAGCGTTCACTTAATATAGACTGCTGTATACTTAGGATGTTGTATATGAGCCCCATGGTAACCACAAACCAAAAACCTATAATAGACTTACAAAATAAAAAGGAAGCCAAATATAATATTAAAAGTCATCAGTCACTAGGAAAGAGACCAAGAGAAGAAGAAAGGAACAGAGAAGAACTGCAAAATAACTAAAAAGCACAAAACACAGTGGCAAGGGGGCACACACCTATCAACACTAACTTTACATGTAAATCGTTTGAATGCTCCAATCAAAAGACATAAGATACAAAATCGATGGAAAAGCAAGTCCCATCTATATGCTGCCTACAAGAGACTCACTTCCACCCTAAAGACATATACAGCCAGAAAGTGAAGGTGTGGAAAGACATTCCATGCAAATGAAAGCAGAAAATGAGCTTGCCGGAGGCCCACTCCAGCTGGTCCAGGGTCCTCTGAAGGGGTTGCGGCGTCTGTGAAAAATTGGGTTGAGAGAGATCCACACAGTTTCTTTCTTTCTTGGTCACCAGCCTGGCATCATCTTTGGCATCTCTGGCATCTCTCTGGCTTGCCAGGTGTTGGGCCTTTATTTATAGACTTAAGTGTTAACATGATATCAAAAAGTGGAATTTTTACAAATAATTCTCAGTGATAAAGATGCTTTGAAAAAAGTGCAGAAACAGGTTTTACAGAGGCATTTTTTGCAGAACTACTCTAATTACAATGAGGTAACTTACACATAATAGGATAACAGGATATTCTCAATGAAAAGCAGATAACATACATATTTGTTTGAACCAGTAGTAAATCTTACAACTGAGAAGATAGCAGGATGTTTTCAGTGAGAAGCAGATAGAAAATGCATTTATAACAATAACGCTAAGATTCAGGCATAAACAGGGCTAGGAGGCATTCTGTTTGGCTCTCAAGAGGAAGAATGTATTCCCGATGGTCAGTAAATAAACCTTTTGTCAACCTTGTTCTTTGATGTTGAAGGTGTAAGCACCATAGGCGCCCTAGATGAGCCGGCCTTTGCATATGGTTTAAGTTGTAACTACTCTTACCCATCCTCACAATGGGCACCAAATTAACCCATGTATGCACAGTAACTTATGCCTGGCTCTTGTCTCTTATTCCTAAGTTAGGCTCTTTTTCTCCAGGCCAGAGTAAATATTATTCTTGTGTTCTTTAACCCCTTAGGAGAGCCTTTTGACAACATCTGCAGTGCTTTGTTTAAATTCCTCTTTATAAAGGTGGGAATATGCTTCTTCCCATGAGGTAACTGTGTGGGGAATATTGATCTGACTTGGAACATCGTGATGCCTAATCAATAGCAACAGGCTTAATTTCACATGAGCAGTAGTAGCAGAAGGAGATGCCAGTTTCCGCCTCTCATGGCAGGAGCCGTGCACGTCTGCCATTTCCTTACTGTGACTGTGTCATCCAGCAAGGCCGGTGTGGCTCCCAGCATGAGCTGTTGTAGCAATATTTATTATATCAGAGTAAAGGGACTTTAAAACAAAGATGGTAGCAGGAGACAAAGAAGGGTGCTATAGAACATAATGAAAAAGGGATCAATCCAACAAGAAGATGTAGAGATTGTAAATATCGATGCACCCAAGATTGTAGCATCTAACTACATAAAGCAAATATTAACAGACATAAGGGAAGAAACCGACAGTAATACAGTAATGTCAGGGGACTTTAACACCTCATTTACATTGATGGATAGATCACCCAGGAAGAAAGTTAACATGGAAACAGTGGCTTTGAACAATGCATTAGGCCAGATGAACCCAACATATATGTAGAACATTCTGCCCCAAAACAGCAGAGTACACTTTCTTTTTCAAGTGCACCTAGAACATGCTCCAGGGTAGGTCATATATTAGGCCACAAAACAAGTCTCAATAAAGTTAAGAAGATTGAAATTGTATCAAGGATCTTGCTCAAGCACAGTAGTATGAAACTAGAAATCAACTGCAAGAATATATCTGGAAAGAACACAAATACATGGAGGCTGAACAACATGCTACCAAAATAACTAATGGGCCAATGAAGAAATCACAGAGGAAATACAAAAACACATGGAGACAAGTGAAAATGAAAACACAATGGCCCCCAATCTTTGGGGAGCAGCAAAAGCAGCTATTAGAGGAAAGTTTATAGCAACACAGGTATACCTCAATAAACAGGAAAAATCCCAAATATACAACTTAACCTTATACCAAAAGGAGATAGAAAAAGAACAAATAAAGCCCATGCCAGAATAAGGAAGAAAATAATAATGATTAGAGCAGAAACAAATGAGATAGAGACTAAAAATATAATAGAACAGAATGATGAAACCAAGAGCTGATTCTTTGAAATGATAACCAAGTTTATAAACCTTTAGCCAGACTCATCAGTGAAAAAAGAAAAAGGAAGTACAAAGGGGGCTGGGAGGGAGTGTATGAGGGAGGGAGAGAGTGTGATAACTCAAAATCAGAGGTGAAGGAGTAAAAATAACTGCCAACCCCACAGAAACACAAAGGATTATCAGAGAACATTATGAAATGTTATATGCCAACCAACTGGACAACCTAAAAGAAATGAATACATTCCTGGAAACATGCAATCTTCTAAAACAAAATCAGGAAGAAATAGAAAATCTGAACACGGCAATTATTAGCAATAAAATTGAAAGTAATCAAAAATATTTCCAACAACAAAAATTTGGGAACCAGATTGATTTACAGTAAATTCTACCAATCATTTGAAGATGACTTAATACCTTTTTTTCTCAGATTACTCCAAAAAGCAGAAGAGAAAGGAAAACTTCCAAATTCATTCTATGAAGACAGCATTACCCAGATACCAAAACCAGATAAAGACACCACCACCAAAAAAAAAAAAAAAAAAAAGAACTCTAGGCCAATTTTGCTGATGAACATAGATGCAAAAATCCTCAACAATATATTAGCAAACCTAATTCAACAATGTATTTAAAAAATCATTGACAGTAATCAAGTGGGATTTATTCTAAGTATCCAAGGGTGGCCCGATTTTTTCATATCAACATGATATATCACATTAACAAGGGAAAGAAAAAAACATATGATCATTTCAATAGATGCAGAAGAGCATTTAACAAAGTACAATATTATTTATAAAAATTCTCAACAAAGTGGGTTTAAAGGAAACATGCCTAAAGATAAAGAAGGTCATATATTAAAAAACTTACAGATACTATCATATTTACTGGTGAAAACCTGACAACTGTTTATCTATGATTGGGAAGAAGACAACAGTTTTAACTCTCACCACTCACTATTTGCAGATAGCATAATTACCTAGGAAATCCTAAAGACGCTACAAAAAATGATTAGAATGGGTAGATAAATTCAGTAAAGTCACAGGGTATAAAATTAATCTGCAGAAATCAGTTGCCTTTTGATACACTAATAACAAAGTAATGGAAAGAGAAGTTAAAAAAACAACTCCATTTATTGGGGCACATGGGTGGTTCATTCAGTTAATTGTCTGACTCTTGATTTTGACTCAGGTCATGATATCACAGTTTGTGAGTTCAAGCCCTGTGCTGTACTCTGTACTTGACAGCATGGAGCCTGCCTGGGATATTCATTCTCTCTCTCTCTGTCTCTCTGTCTCTCTCTCTGCCCTTCCCCTGCTTGCACAATGCTCTTTCTCTCTCAAAATAAAGAGAAAAAACCAACAATTTCATTTACAAGAGTACCAAAAAATAACAAAATATCTAAGAATAAACTTAAGGAAGTGAAAGAGCTATATTCTATAAGACATTGTTGAAAGATGTTGGGGGCGCATGGGGTGACTCATTCTGTTGAGAGTCCAAGTTCAGCTTAGGTTGTGAGTTCATTGTAAGTTTAAGCCCTGCGTCAGGCTCTGTGTTGACAGCTCAGAGCCTGGAGCCTCCTTCAGATTCTGTGTCTCCCTCTCTCTCTCTCTCTCTCTGTCCCTCCCCCACTCATGCTCGCTCTCTCTCTTTCTCTCTCAAAAACTAGATAAACATTAAAAAATATAAAAAAAAGAAAGATGCTGAAGCTACCAAAAGCAAATGGAAAGGTATGCCATGCTCATGGATTGGAAGAATTAAATGTTTGTCTATGCTATCCAAAGCAATGCACAGAATTAATACAATTCCTATTAAAATACCAATAGCATTTTTTTTCACAGAACTAGATAGATCATCCCCAAATTTGTACAGAATCGCAAGAGATCACAAATAGCCAAAGTAATCTTCAGAAAGAACAAAGCTGGAGGTATTGGAATCCCAAATTTCATGATATACTACATAGTTGTAGTAATCAAACAGTATGCTGTTGACACAAAAATAGACATAGATCAGTGGAATGGAATAGAGAGCTTAGAAATCAACTTATTCCTATATGGTCAATTAATCTATGACAAAGAGACAAAAATGTATAATGGCAAAAAGACTATTCCCCCCAATAAGTGATGCTGGAAAAACTGGTCATGCAAAAGAAACACACAAAAGAAACAAAACTGTACCCCTTTGGTATACCATACCCCAAAATAAACTCAAGGTAGATTAAAGACCTTAATGTGACACCTGAAACCATAAAACACCTACAAGAAATAGAGACAGTAATCTCTTGGCCATCATCCTTAGCAGCATATTTATGGATATGCCCCCTCAGGTAAGGGAATCAAAAGCAAAAATAAATTCTTGGGCCTACATCAAAATGAAAAGCTTTTGCATGGTAAAGAAAACCATCAACCAAACACAACACCAACCCAGTGAATGGGAGAAGATATTTGCAAATGAAATATCTGATAAGGGGTTAATATCTAAAACACATAAGGAATTTTTACAACTCAATGCTAAAAGAACAATCTGATTAAAAACTGGACAGAGGACCTGAACATTTTTCCAAAGAAGATACATACAGATGGCTATTAGACACATGAAAAGATGCTCAACTCACTAATCATCAGGGAAATAAAAATCAAAACCACAATAAGATATCATCTCACCCCTGTCAGAATGGCTACTATCAAAAAGACAAGAAATAACAAGTGTTGGCAAGGATATCGAGAAAAGGGGACTGCCCTGCATTATTGGTGGGAATGTAGATTAGTACAACCACAGTGGAAAACAATAAGGAGTTTCTTCAAAAAATTAAAAATAGTAATACTGTATGATCCAGTAATTCCACTACTGAGTAATACCCAAAAAAATCCCAAATATACTAATCCCCAAAAATATATCAATGCCAGGCATGCTTATTGCAGTACTTATAAGAGTCAAGGTATGGAAGGAAACCAAGTGTCTAATAAATAGATGAATGGATCAGAATATGTGATACATACACAAATGGATTATATCTCAGCCATAAAAATAAAATCTTGCCATTTGCAAGAAAATGGAAGGATAGGGTATTATGTGAAGTGAAAATGTTAAAGGGAGAAAGTCCAATATCATATGATTTCATTTATATGTAGAATTTCACAATCAAATGAATAAACTGAGAAACAAAATCTTAACTGATCCACAAATACAGAGAATAAGTTGATATTTGCCAACATTGGGGGGTTTAAAGAATGGACATAGAGAGTGAGAAATAGAGGCTTTCAGTTATGGAATGAAAATGCCACAGGGATCAAAGGTACAACATAGGTGATATAGTCAATGGTAATTAAATGGTATAGCCATAATTTTGTCATGCCAGGTGGTGGCTACACTTTAGGTGAGCATAACTTGTAGTTTCAATGAATGGATCAAGAAGATGTGGTATATATATACAATGGAGTACTATATGGCAATGAGAAAGAATGATATATGGCCATTTGTAGGAAAGTGGATGGACCTTGAGGGTGTCATGCTAAGCGAAATAAGTTAGGCAGAGAAGGATAGATACCATATGTCTGCATTCATAGGTCTAACAGGACCAGACCTGGCAGGGGACCATGGGGAGAGGAAGGGGGAAAGAGAGCGGGGATGAGTGAGGGACACAGATCAAGGGAGACGACTGAATACTGGAGACGAACCATGGACTGAAGGGGGAGGGGGGGAGGGGGTGATGGTCATGGTGGGGGGCACTTGGGGGGAGAAGCACTGGGTGTTATACGGAAACTAATTTGACAATAAACTATTTAAAAAAATCACTATGCAGTAGATCTAAAACTAACTTAAGTATCTATATACACTTGTGTATATGTATATTAAAGTACATATGATGTATACTGATGTATGTATATATATGTATTATGTGTTAGTATTTATGTGCATATAAGTGTGTATGTATATATGATATGTATATTTACACAATTTTAGAGTTGTGCACAGGACCTAAATATAGGATTTTATAAAGGAGATATACGAATGGCAAATCGGTACATGAATAATGCTCAACATTACTGATCAGTAGGCATATGCAAATAAAAATCACAATAAAATATAACCTTATACCTGTTAGAATCTCTGAGTATTAAAGAGAGAAGAGATACCAAATACAGTGCAGCTATGGAAAAAAGGGATCCTTTATTCACTGATGGTGGAAACAAAGTTGTACAGCTAATTTAAAAATAATATTGAGGTTTCCTCCCAAATTAAAAATAGAGCTACCACATAATTTATCAATTCTACTTCTACAAATATATCTAAACATAAACATTGTGTCAAAGAGCCAGCCACACTGCCATTTTCATAGTAATATTATTTAAAATAGCTAAGGGATAGAAGCCACCTATAGACAAAGCTCTTAAAAGATGAATGGGTCAGGTTGTTATATACATACGTGTGTGTATATATATGTATATATACATATATGTACACATACACACATATACTCACAATTGAATATTATGAAGTCACTAAAGGCAATTCTTCAATTTATGGCAGCCTACATGGACCTTTGTGGCATTATGCTAAATCAAACATGTAAGACGGAGAAAAATAAAATATTCTATCACAGATATGTACAATCTTACACATGCACAAAGAAAACTCAAAAATCCAAGATTTGTGATTACCACAGGCTGGGTTTTGGGGAGGGTGAAGTAGATGAAGGTGATTAAAAGATACAAACTTCCAGTTAGAAGATAAAGAAGTAATGGAACATAACAAAGAACAGGACTACAATTAACACTTCTCCATGGTATATATAAAAGTGGTGAAGAGACTGAACGCTAGGAGTGCTTATCATCAGGGATTTTTTTCCCCTTTTGCTGTCTTGTATTAATTTGAGATGATGTAGGTTAACTTTTGTGGTAAACGTTCAATATACATAATTCAAATTCCTTTGCTTTACAGCTTAAACTTCTGCAGTGATGCATTCTGTCTCAATAAAACTGGAAGCGTAGTCATCTTTTGTTATTTTTCACATCCGTTTCCCCATTCTACAACAGCAACTATTACTTCTAAAATTGTCTCTTCTGGCTTCTGCCTTTGTTTTTCTTTTAATTTTTAAAAATATTTTTTGAGAGAGACAGGGACAGAGATTCCGAGTGGGGAAGGGGCAGAGAAAGAGGGAGGCACAGAATCTGAAACAGGCTCCAGGCTCTGATTAGTCAGTACAGAGCCTGTCATGGGGCTCAAACCCACGAACTGTGAGATCATGACCTGAATTGAAGTTGGACGCTTAACCAACTGAGTCACCCAGGTGCGCCAAATTTATTTTAGAGCATGCAAGAGCGATTATGAGAATGGTGGCATGAAAAGGGGAGGAGCAGAGAGAGAGGGAATCCCAAGCAGGCTCTGCACTGACCACACAGAGCTTAATGTGGGGCTAGAACACAGGGACTGCAAGATCATGATCATGACCTAAGCCAAAGTCAGTCACTCAACCAACTGAGCCATCTGGGTGCCCCTTGCCTTTGTTTTTCTACATAGAATTATGCTTTTTTTTTTAAGTTGTATAAGTTACCTATCAACTTCTATGGAAGATGACCATTTAATTCTTACCAGATTTTCCCTCATCCCAAATTCTACCCCCAACTTCCAAGAGAAAAGCAGTGATCAGCAAACAGACAAAAATATTTCCCTCAGATTTTCACACCATATAATTTGGGGTTGAGGAAATGTCCACTGTTTACTTTGTCATCAACTAAATCTTATTCACCAATGATTACATTTCCTTTCCTATAAGTTTCAGTATCTTTGAGGTAATTTTCTTTTTGCATCTGCTTAGTTTTCCACATACTGTAATTCTTGACCAAACGTGCTGCCAGTGTGTTAATATCCTCTCTGTTCATTCACATTAGATAATGTATTCTCTCAAGGTTATCTCTTCCTGGAGTCCTCTGTCCCTCTGTGCCAATCTGAGCTGGTTACTGTCTAAACCTGCTACACCTGTGCTTCTAGGATCTTCCATCACAATTATCTTATGAGTTTCCTCTGGCCCATCCTCGTATACGAATATTGATTCTTAGTATCTTTAGCACTTACTCCTTTGTTCTGGTGAAGTGCATTGCTTTTAGTACATTTTTGAGAGTGTGTTTAGTAAATGTTTTGAGACATTTTCCAGACATGTTTCAGGTGTGAAAGTATCTTTATTCTACTGTATCCCCTAATTAAGAGTTTTCCTGAGTATAGAATTTAACATTATAAATTTTTCTTAAAATTGAGAGTACAGTCTTTTTTTTCCAGAATTTTTAGAATTTTATCTTTGTCCCCACATTTCTATCTAAAGCTCTTATTTGGATTTTGGACCTTCTTAGCTAATCTTCTCATTTAAAATACTTGCCTACGTTCCAGATTGTTGTACTTACTTTAGCATAAAGATAGGAAAAGTCCTACACCTGGTAGCTGTCTAATTTTTGACCAAGTCACTTTATTTTTTGGCACTTCAGTTTCTTCCTCTATAAAGTGGGGCTAATAGTACCTATCTCACAGGTTTGTTAGGATTAATACCTATAAAAGAATTAGAACAGTGCCTGGTATGTGGTAAACTCTCAATATTAGCTACTAATTTTTTAGTTTTGCCTTCCAATATTTATTGTAGCTTTACTTTCTCAATGTTTTTATTATAGATTCCATGAGGTAGGTTTCATATTTCATTTGCTAATATTTTGATTTCCAAAAGTTGTGAAAGCACCTTTTAAAAGACCTTTCTTCATTCAGAAAGTAAAAGTCTATCCTTCCTAGAATGTTACTGGTAGGTTTTAATTCCTTCATTTCTGTTTTTTTTTTAATTCTTATTTAAATTTCTGTGTTTACTAGGAGAGAAATCCGTTAACTGTCTGAAGATACTTGGATGTCTATTCATATTTAAGAGTAAGACACTGAAAAGCCAATTAAGAGAAAGTTTATTATTTTAACTATATTATTTTTTCATAATATTTATGTTGAGAGAGAGAGAGAGAGAGAGAGAGAGAGAGAGAGCGAGCATGAGTGACCTGGGGAGGGGTAGAAAGAACTGAGGAGAATCCCAAGCAGACTATGCACTGTCTGTGAAAGCCTGATGTAAGGCTCACTCTCATGGACTGAGAGATCGTGACATGAGCCAAAATCAAGAGTTGGGAGCTTAACTGATTGAGCCACCCAGGTGCCCCTATATTAACTTTTATAATTGTTCTAGTACTGTTCATTATTAAGATTGTATGAATCCATATTTAAGACTCTTAAGGTTAAACAAGTTAGCCAAAATATTATTTGATAATCATGCTTTTACCTGATAGTATGAGTTATGCATCAGCTACATTAAGAATAGGATAAGAGTGAGAAGATCCAACATGGTGGAGAAGTAGGGGGACCCAAAGTTCCCTTGTTCCAAAGGACTTTGAATTCCAAAAGTCCAGGCTTCAGAGGGACAAAGACATCTCCAGGGACCCACAGGGACAACATGGTGGGCCATAGGTATGAGATTGTAAACTAGGACAGAGAAAATGGGACACATAGGCACAAATGGAAGGGATCACCTTATGTAGAGAGATGAAGGGAAGAGAAAGAGAGGTCGAGGATGTGTAGAGGCTGAGGATGCATAGAGGCTGTATATGGACAAAAGAAAAACCACAGATTGGGACAGAGAAAGGCCCAGTATTTAACTGGGGGGCTTTCTCCAATCTGGGGACGGCTGCTCTGTTTTTGCCCATGGGGAGGAGAAGAGCGAGCTCTGGGCTTGGTAGATAGTTCAGAGGCACAGTCCATAACCCCCTCCCTGTAGTTTTGTGGGGAAAAAGGCATAGAACCGTTCAAAGAACAAAGTGTGTCTGCACCTGCCAGCCAGAGGCAATATACCAGCAGCCAGCGTGGAGTGTCACTTCCCTGTAACCGGGGCACATAGAGAAGGACCCTTTAAGATATGGGCGTTTAAGTCACAGCTGAGTGCCAGGAAGGCATGGGAGTCAGCAGAGGACAAATCGCCTCATTCGTGTCTGCAGCACTGTGAGGATGGCCTAAACAAAGTGGTTTGGGACACCCAGTCCGTCAAAGATAGAGTGGAGTGTAGCCATTTTTCTTCCCATCACCAACAAGGTAAAACTTCAGGAAATGGAGAGTGGGTCTACAGTGGAGGTGGACCTGCCTACACCAAACCACCTGGTAACTGCATATCTACTGGAGCGGGATAGATGCTGATGAACCAGAGAGCCCCTATTCCAGACTAGTGCTGCTACTGGTTCCAAGGCATCTAGTGGTTTTGCATTTCCTGATTGAATTCTTGGACAACTCTTACTATATATTTCCCTCTTCTGTTTCTGCTTATTTCTTCCTTCCTCTAGTCTGGTTATTCTGGTTGTTGGTTTATTTAAGGATATATATTTAATCTGTTCTCTTTATACATGTTTTATATCTCCTTTATTCCATCCCTCCTCCTACTCTGGAAAAAGACATAGAGTTTCTCTACCTGATCAATTTCTTTTCTACCTGCCCCCACCCACATCATTTCTCTGTTTGAGATAAGGTTTTTTTCCATCAACACCACCACCACCACACCACCCGTTGGTTTGTTGTAGTTGGCTTTTTTTTTTTCTGTTTGCTGAAGTAGCCCTGAAAAAGAAAACAAATCAAAGTACACCTGGTGTTGGGTCCAAAAAAATCACTAAGAATAGGAAGAATAAGCAACCAGAGGCACATAGAGAGCAAATAACACACTCCAAAAAACACCTCCTGAAAGATCAGGTCCTGAACAGTGTATGACCCCTCTTTAATATAGTAGTGCTTGCAGGTGCAGGACACATACCCAGCTTCTAAAACACATAAGGCACAGAAAGCTAGCCAAAATGATGAAACAAAAGATTTGTCCTCAAAAGAAATCTGAGGAATAAATTACAGCTAAATAATTGATCAAAATAGATATAAACAATATAACTGAACAAGAATTTAGAATAATAGTCATAAGATTAATCACTGGGCTTGAAAAAAGCATAGAGGACAGCAGAGAATCTATTGCTCCAGAGATCAAGGAACTGAAAAATAGTCATGATTAATTTTAAAATGCTGTAAATGAGGTGTAAAATAAACTAGAGATGGTAACTGTGAGCATTGAAGAAGCAGAAGGGAGAATAAGTGAAATAGAAGATAATATTATGGAAAAGGATGAAGCTGAGAAAGAAAAAATTCTGGGCCACGAGGTGAGAATTAGAGAACTAAGTGATTCAATGAAACAGAATAATATTCATATTTTAGGAATTCCATAAGAATAAGAAGGAGGAAAGAGAAAGGAGTGGAAGGTATACTTGAACAAGTCATAGCTGAGAAATTCCCCAATCTGGGGAAGAAAAGAGACATTGCAATCCAGGAGGCACAGAGAACTCCCTTCAGACATAACTTGAATCAATCTGCATAACATATCATAGTGAAACTGGCAATATACAAAGATAAAGAGAATTCTGAAAGCATATAGGGATAAATGGGCCTTAAGTACAAGGGTAGACACATGAGGGTAGTAGCAGACCTATCTACTGAAGGCCAGAAAGGAGTGGCAGGACATTTTCAATGTGCTGAAAAGGAAAAATACGCAGCCAAGAATAGTTTACCCAACAAAGCTGTCATTCTGAATAGGAGAGATAAAGGTTTTCCCAAACAAAAACTGAAGGAGTTCATCAGTGCTAAACCAGCCCTGCAAGAGATCCTAAGGCAGATTCTGTGAATGGAAGCTTGAAACTTACAGATAACACAATGACTCTAAACCCATAACTTTCAATAACAATGTAAAAAAGCTCCAATCAAAAGGTATAGGGTATCAGAATGGATTAAAAAAAAAAAAAACAACCAAAACCCATCTATTTGCTGTTTGCAAGAAACCCATTTTAGACCTGAGGACACCTTCATATTGAAAGTGAGGTGATGGAGAACCATCTATCATGCTATTGGAAGTCAAAAGAAAGCTGGAGTGGTCATACTCATATCAGACAAACTAGATTTTAAACTAAAAGATGTAACAAGAGATGAAGAAGTAATTATATCATAATTACATGATCTATGCATCAAGAAGAGCTAACAATTATACATTTTTATGCACCAAACTTGTGAGCACCCAAATATATAAAACAATCACAAACATAAGCAATCTTATTGGTAAAAATGTGGTAATTGCAGGGGAATTTACTACTCCACTTACAGTAGTAGTGGACAGATCATCCAGACAGAAAATCAAAAAAGAAACAATGGCCTTGAATGATACATTGAACAGATGGATTTGACAGATTGTAAGAACAGGAGTCTGAACCTAGCAGACGCCATGACAGGCTTTAAGTTTCCCCTCTAAACTAGGTCTAAAGGTCAGTCTCTCCAGAGGCAGGCACATATTGCCCAAGACAAGAGAGACCACCCTTGTAATACCTTTAACATTCCTAAGGGCAGGCCTAGATCAGTTATTGCCTAAGGCTAGTTACACCCTCGTGAGGGTCCTGGGTCTTAGAGCCTACTCTGTGATTGGTTAACACTCTAAATGTTGTAATTGGATAAACCTTCTGTCAATAATATTGTATAATAATAATTGGATCACTGTACCTATGTCACAATTTCCTGTAACTCTCCCTTTCCAAACTCATAAAAGCCCTACCCCACCTTTGTTCGGGGCTCGCTCACTCTCTCACCATGGATTCACCACGCCGGTAAAGTCTGTGAGCCCGAGTTTAGGCCCCAGAGAGCCTAAACCCATAATAAAACCCCTTGCTTTTGCATGCGTGCTTCGGTCTCCCTGGCGGCCTCTGGTTTTTGGGAGCGATATTAAAATCTGGGCATAACAAGATATATTCAGAACTTTTCATCCTAAAGAGCAGAATACACATTCTTCTCACATGAACATAGAACATTCCCCAAGATAGATCACGTACTGGGTCACAAAACATCCCTCAATAAATATAAAAGAAGTGAAATCATACCATACACATTTTCAGATCATAAGGATATGAAATTTGATATCAACTACAGGAAAAAGTTTGGAAAACCTCCAAATGTAAGAGGTTAAAGAACATCCTACTAAAGAATGAATGGGTCAACGAGGCAATTGAAGAAATTAGGGGCAAGATGGCAGAGAAATGGGGAGCTCTGTATTTCCCGCCCTCATATCTCAAACAAAGAAGGGCTGAAGCCAAAGGACACTGAACTGCAAGAGTCTGGGAGGAGAGAGAGAGATTCCACTAAGAAGACAGCCTCATAGGTGCTTGATTGCAAACTGAGCAGCCTCGTAAGTGCTTTATTGCGAACTGGGAAAGATAAAAATGGACCAGGACCCGGAGGCATGGAGGGGAGGGAACCTCCTCCTCTGCGAGAGGAAGGGATGAGAAAGAACGCCTGAAACTGCTTATGAAACTGTCCCTGGAGAAAAGAAAAACCTCGGCCTGGGTTGGAGAAGGATCCTGTCATCCCATCTCTAACCACAGGGTGTTTGGAGAGAGATCCTATATCTAGCTGTGGTGCTTTCTTTGGGCTTGATGCCCTGGTCCCAGTCGGCAACAGGAGGAACTGCTACCCTACTCCCCCACATGATCCCCGACTAGGAAGCAGCATGGCCTTTGGGATTACATTGTGGCAGGATCATTAAAGCACACAGAATAAGATCTGGAAACAAGGCAGGGTGTGGGGCATAGAACATAGCCCACCTTGTCTACGCCCATGGCACAGGGAGATGCGACCAAAAAGAGAGATTTGCAAGCTTGGTTCGAGAAGAGACTCGGGCGCTGCTGTTTTTCTCCCCACAACCATCAATGTGGGGCCTCAGGGAGCGGCAGGGGGACCACAGTGGAGGCGAGACTGGCCTACACCAAACCACACCCACTGGAGAGCTAACCCCCCCCCCCTTTTTTTAACCAGAGCCCAGGGCAAGACCAACATTGATGCATTGCTGTAATTAACTCTAGATCAATTCTTGCTATTCAGATATATTTCCCCTTATCTCATTCTTATTTCTCCCTTCCATTGGACTGGGCACTCTGGTTATTGGTTTGCTTAAAGAGTCACATTTAATCCATTCTCTTGATGCATATTCTACACCTCTGTTATTACCTTCCTTTCTCTCTCCCTCTCCCTGGAATAATCAGACTATATAGTTTCTCTGGGTGACATTATCTTCATTTCTCCTTGTCGCCTACCATATTCTCCTTTCTTTCTCTGAATTAAGCCTTTTAGTCTCTCTGCCTGGACAATGTTCAATTTATCTTTCTCCCCACCCATGTTATTTCTCTTAGTATATGCTCTTCCATCAGCACTGACTCCACCCTGCTCTTTATTTGTAGCTGGAATTTAGGATTTTATGCTTTTAGACTACCCTTTGTCTTTTGTTGCTTTTGTTCTTGTTTTGTTATTTTTCCTTTCGGTTTGCTTGTTTGTTTAACTTGTCTGTGCCTTTGCATGCTTTTGTTTCCTGTTTGTCTGCTTTCCTTTCCAGGCTACCTCAAGAAACAAGCCAAGGTACACATGGTGGAGAGTCCCAAATATCATTACAAGTAGGGGAATAAAATAACCAAAGCCACAAGAAATATGAAGGGACACCATTAAAAGAACACTTCCTGAATGGACAGGTCATGGACAGCCTATGATCCTCTTTTAATATAGTAGGACTCACAGGTGCAGAGCAAATAACAAGCTTTTAAACTTATAAGAGACAGAAAGCTAGCCAAAATGATGAAATGGAGGAACTCTCCCCTAAAGAAATTCCAGGAAGAAATGACAGCTAAAGAATTGCTCAAAACAAATATAAGCAACATAACTGACCAAGAATTTAGAACAATAGTCATAAAATTAATCACTGGGCTTGAAAAAGGCATGGAAGACACCAGAGACACTGTTGCTATTAAGATTATGGACCTTAAATATAGTTGTGATGAATTAAAAAAAATGCTGTAAATGAGAGGCATAATAAAATGGAGGCAGCCACTGCATGATTGAAGAGGCAGAGAGGAGAAAAGGTGAATTAGAAGACACAATTATAGAAAAAGAGATAAATTGATCCAGGAGCATGAAAGAAGAAATTGAGAAGTGAGTAATGTAATCAAATGAAATAATATCCATATCATAGAAATTTCAGAAGAAGAGAGAAAAAAGCTGAAGGGGCACTCGAACAAATTATAGCTGAGAACTTCCCCAGATGTAACTTGAACAGACATTGAAATCCAAGAGGCACAGAGAACTCCCCTCAAATGTAACTTGAATCAATTTTCTGCTTGACATATAGTGGCAAAATATGGCAAAATATAAAGATAGAGAATTCTGAAAGCAGCTAGGGATAAAAGAGCCCTAACATACAAAGGGAGACCTATCAGAGTAATTATAGACCTATCCACTGACTTGGCAGGCCAGAAATAATGGCAAAAAATCTTCAATGTGATGAACAGAAAAAACATGCAGCCAAGAATCCTTTATCCAATAAACCCATCATTCAATATAGAGGGAGAAATAAAGGTTTTCCCAAACAAAAAGTTGAAGGAATTCATCACCACTAAACTAGCCCTACAAGAAATCCTAAGGGGGACTCTATGAGGGAAATATTGCAAGGAACACAAGGTACCAGAGACACCACTACAAGCATGAGCCCTACAGAGAACACAATGACTCTAATCCTGCATTTTTCAATAATAACACTGAATGTAAATGGACTAAATGCTCCTATCAAATGACCTAGGGTAGCAGAATGGATAAAAAAACAAAATCCATCTATTTGCTGTCTACAAAAGACTCATTTTAGACCTGAGGACACATTCAGATTGAAAGTGAGGGGATGGAGAAATATCTAGCATGCTACTCATAGTCAAAAGAAAGCTGGAGTTGCCATACTTATATCAGTCAAACTGGACTTTAAACTTAAGACAGTAACAATAGATGAAAAAGGGCATTATATAATAATTACTGGGTCTTTCCATTAGGAGGAACTAACAATTATAAACGTCTATGCACCGAATTTGGAAGCACCCAAATGCATAAAACAATCACAAACAGAAACAATCTTATTGATAAGAATGTGCTAATAGCAGGGGACTTTAATACTCCACTGACAGCAATGGAAAGATCAACTAGGTAGAAAAATCACTAAAGAAAAAAATGGACATGAATGACACATTGGATCAGATGGATTTGACAGATATATTTAGAACTCTACAACCTGAGGCTATAAAATTCATTTTCCTCTCAAGTGCACATGGTACATTCTTCAGGATAGATCACATTCTAAATCATAAAGCAGCCCTCAATAAGTATAAAAGAATTTAGATTCTACCATGCACACTTTCAGATCACAATTCTATAAAACCTGAAATCAATCACAGAAACAATTATGGAAAACCTCCAAAAACACGGAGGTTAAAGAACACCCTACTAAAGACTGAATGGGCCAATCAGCCAATTAGAGAAGAAATTAAAAAAAATAGAAACAAATGAAAATGAAAATACAACATTCCCAACTCATTAGAATGCAGCAAAGGCAGTCCTAAGAGGAAAGTACATTGTACTCCAGGCCTATTTCAAGAAGCTAGAAAAAGAGCAAATACAAAATCTAACAGTACACCTAAGGGAAGTAGAATCTGAGCAACAAGAATACTCCAAACCTAGCAGAAGAAGAGAAATTATAAAGAGCAGGACAAAAATAGAATAGAATAAAAAAAACAAAAACAACCCCCCCCCAAAAACAAAACAGATGAACAGATCAATGAAATCAAGAGTTGATTTTTTAAAAAATAAACAAAATTGATAAACCTCTAGCCAGGCTTCTCAAAAAGAAAAGAGAGAGCACCAAATAGACAAAATCATGAATGAAAATGGATTTCTTACAATCAACCCCCAGAAATACAAGAAGTTATCAGGTAATACTATGAAAAATATATGCCAACAAACTGGACAACCTAGAAGAAATGGACAAATTCCCAAACACAACATGCACTAGCAACATTCAAACAGGAAGAGACAGAAAATTTGAACAGACCCATAACTAGTGAAGAAATTGAATCAGTTATCAAAAATCTCCCAACAATTAAGAGCCTTGGGCCAGATGGCTTCCCTGGGGACTCTACCAGACATTTAAAGTAGAGTTAATACCCATTCTTCTCAAGCTATTCCACAAAATAGTAATGGAAGGAAAACTTCATACTCATTCTATGAAGCCAGCATCACTTTGATTCCCAAACTAGACAGAGACCTAGCCCAAAGAGAACTACAGGCCAATATCCTTGATGAATATGGATGCAAAAATCCTCAACAAGACAGTTACAAATCGAATTCAACAGCATATAAAAATAATTATCCACCATGATCAAGTGAGATTTATTCCTCGGTTACAGGGCTGGTTCAATATTCACAAATCAATCAATGTGATACATCACATTAACAAAAGAAAAGATAAAAAAAATGATCCTGTTGATAGATGCAGAAAAAGCATTTGACAAAAGATGGCCTCTGTTCTTAATAAAGACCTTCAAGAAAGTGTGAAGAGAAGAAACTTACTTAAACATCATAAAAGCCATTTATAAGAAGCCCATAGCTAATATCATCCTCAATGGGGGAAAAACTGAGAGCTTTCTCCCTGAGATCAGGAACACGTTAGGGATGTCCACTCTCACCACTGTTGTTTAACATAGTGCTGGAAGTCCTAGCATCAGCAATCAGACAACAAAAGGAAAAAAAAAGGCATCAGAATTGGCAAAGATGAAGTCAAACTTTTACTTTTAGCGGGTGACATGATACTCTACATGGTAAACCTGACCAACTCTACCAGAAGCCTACTAGAACTGATCCATGAATTCAGCATAGTTGCAGGGTACAAAATCAACGTGCAGAAATCGGTTGCATTCTTATACACCAATAATGAAGCAGCAGAAAGAGAAATCAAGGCACTGATCCCATTCACAATTGCACAAAAAAACATAAAATACCTAGGAATAAGTCTAACCAAAGATATAAATATATGCATGATGAAAACTATAGAAAACTTATGAAGGAAATTGAAGAAGACACAAAGAAATGGAAAAAATATTCCATGCTCATGGATCAGAAGAATAAATATTGTTAAAATGTCATTACTACCGAAAGCAATGTAATCCCAGTCAAAGTTGCATCAGCATTCTTCTCAAAGTTAAATCCTAAAATTTGTATGGAACCACAAAAGACTCCAAATAGCCAAAGTAATACTGCAGAAGAAAACCAAGACAAGAGGCATCATAATTCCAGACTTTAGCCTCTCCTACGAAGCTGCAATCATCAAGACAGTATGGTATTGGCACAAAAATGGACACGTAGACCAGTGGAATAGAATAGAGAACTCATAATTGGACCCACAAATGTATGGTCAACTAATCTTTGACAAAGCAGAAAAGAGTATCCAATCAAAAAAAAAAAAAAGACAGCCTCTTTAACAGATGGTGCTGGGAGAACTAGACAGCAACATGTACAAGAATGAAACTAGATCACTTTCTTACACCATACACAGAAATGAACCCAAAATGGATGAAGGACTTGAATGTGAGACAAGAAGCCATCAAAACCCTAGAGGAGAAAGCAGAAATTTCCTCATTAGGAGCAATTTCCTACTTGACACATCCCCAAAGGCAAGGGAATCAAGAGCAAAAATGAACTATTGGGACCTCATCAAGATAAAAATCTTCTGCACAGCAAAGGAAACAGCAAAACTAAAAGGCAACTGAGGGAATGGGAAAAGATAGTTGCAAAAGATATATCAGATAAAGGGATAGTATCCAAAATCTATAAGGAATGTACCAAACTCCACATGCTAAAAACAAAGAATCTATAAAGAAATGGGCAGAAGACATGAACAGACACTTCTCTAAAGAAGACATCCAGATGGCTAACAGACACATGAAATGATGCTCAGCATCACTCATCATCAGGGAAATACAAATTAAAACCACACTGAGATACTACCTCATGCTGGTCAGGTGGCTAACATAAACAAATCAGGAGACTATAGATGCTGGCGAAGATGTGGAGAAACTGGCACCATCCTACACTGTTGGTGGAAATGTAAGCTGGTGCAGTTCCTCTGGAAAACAGGTTTTCCTCAAAAAATTATGGAGGTTTCTCAAAAAGTTAACAATAGAGCTTCTCTATGACCCAGCAATAGCACTGCTAGGATTTTACCCAAGGAATACAGAAGTGCTGATGCACAGGGACACATGTACCCCAATGTTCATAGCAGCACTTTCAACAATAGCCCAATCATGGAAAGAGCCTAAATGTCCATCAACTGATGAATGGATCAAGAAGATGTGGTTTATCTAAACAATGGAATACTACATGGCAATGAGAAAGAATCAAATTTGGCCATTTGTAACAATATGGATGGATCTTAAGGATGTTATGCTAAGCAAAATGAGTCAGGCAAAGAGAAGGACAGATACCATATGTTTTCACTTATAAGTGGAACAGGAGAAACTTAACAGAGGATCATGGGGGCGGGGAAGGGGAAAAATAGTTGGGGAAACGGAGGGAGGCAAACCACGAGAGACTCTTGAATACTGAGAACAAAGTGAGGGCTGATGGGAATGGGGGGAGAGGGGAAGGGCAGTGATGTGCATGGAGGAGGGAACTTGTTGGGATTAGCCCTGGGTGTTATATGGAAGCCAACTTGACAATAAACTATAAAAGAAAAGAAAAAGAAAAAATATATGGAAACAAATGAAAATGAAAACACAACAGTCCAAATCCTTTGGATGCAGCAAAGGCAGTCCTAAGAGGAAAATACATTGCAATCTGGGCCTATCTCAAGAAACAAGAAAAATCCCAAATACAAAATCTAGCAGCACACCTAAAGCCAAACAAGGAAACCCCAAGGCCAACAGAAGAAGGGAAATAATAAAGATCAGAGCAGAAATAAGCAATATAGAATAATTAAAAAAAAAACAGTAGAACTGATCAATGAAACTAAGGGCTGGCTTTTCTTTTGAAAAAAGTAAAATTGATAAATCTCTAGCTAGACTTCTCAAGAGAGAACCCAAGTAGATAAAATTATGAAAAAAATGGATTTATCACAACCAATCCTTCAGAAATATAAGCAATTATCAGAGAATACTATAAAAAAACTATATGCCAACAAATTGGACAATCTGGAAGAAATGGACAAATTCCTAGACTCTCACACACTACCAAAACTTAAATGAGGAGAAATAGAAAATTTGAACAGACCTGTAACTGGCGAAATTCAATCAGTTATCAAAAATTACCTAACCAATAAGAATCCTGGGCCAATTGGCTTCCTAGGGGAAGGCTACCAGATATTTAAAGCAGAGTTAATACCTATCTTTCTTAAGCTCTTCCAAAAGAATAGAAATGGAAGGAAAACTTCTGGACTCATTATATGAACCCAGCATCATCTTGATTCCCAAACCAGACACCCCATAGAAAAGGAGAATTACAGGCCAATATTCCTGATTAATATGGGTGCAAAACTTCTCAACACGATATTAGTAAATGGAATTCAACAGCATATAAAAAGAATTATTCACCCTTATCAAGTGGGATTCATTCCTGGGCTGTAGCACTGGTTCAGTATTTACAGATCAATCATAAAAGAAAGGATAAGAATCATATGGTCCTTTTAATAGATGCAGAAAAAGCATTTGACAAAATACAGCATCCTTTCTTAATAAAGACCCTCGAGAAAGTCAGGATAGAAAGAGCATACCTAAACATCATAAAAGCCACATATGAAAAAGCCCACAGCTACTATCATCCTCAATGGGGAAAAAATGAAAGCTTTCCCTCTGAGATAAGGAACACAACAGGGATGTCCACTCTCATCACTGTTTAACATAGTGCTGGAAGTCCTAGCATCAGCAATCAGACAACAAAAGGGGAAAAAAGGCGTCAGAATTGCCAGAGAAGTCACTTTTCCTTTTTGCAGACTACCTGATATTCTACATGGAAAATCTGACAAACTTCACCAAAAGTCTGCTAGAACTGATACACGAATACAGCAAAATTTCAGGGTACAAAATCAATGTACAGAAATCGGTTGAATTTCTATACACCAGTAATGAAGCAACAGAAAGAGAAACCAAGAAATGGATCCCATTTGCAATTGCACAAAAAACCATAAAGTATGTAGGAATAAACCTAATCAATGACATAAAAGATCTGTATGATGAAAATTATAGAAAACTTAAGAAAATTGAAGAAGACACAAAGAATTGGAAATACATTCCATGCTCATGGATTGGAAGAATATTGTTAGAATGTCAATTCTACCCAAAACAATGTACACATTCAATGCAATCCCCATCAAAATTGCACCAGCATTCTTCTCAAAACTCGAACAAACAATCCTAAAATTTGTATGGAACCACAAGAGACCCCAAATAGCCAAAGTAATGCCGAAGAAGAAAACCGAAACAGGAGGCATCACAATCCCAGACTTTAGCCTCTACTATGAAGCTGTAATCATCAAGACAGTATGGTATTGACACAAAAATAGACACATAGACCAATGGAATGGAGAACCTAGCATTGAACCCACAAATATATGGCCAACTAATCTTTGACAAAAGAAAAAAGAACATCCAATGGAAAAAAGCAGTCTCTTTAGCACATCTTCCACTTTCTTCTGCCTTACACAAAAATAAATTCAAAATGGATAAATGTGAGACAAGAAATCTATCAAAACCCTAGAGGAGAAAGGAGGCAACGACTTTTTGACCTCAGCTGCAGCAATTTCTTGCTCGACATATCTCCAAAGGCAAGGGAATTAAAAGCAAAAATGAACAATTGGGACCTCGTCAAGATAAAAAGCTTCTGCACTGCAAAGGAAACCACCAATAAAACTAAAAGGCAATTGATGGAATGGGAAAAGATATTTGCAAATGACATATCAGATAAACGGCTAGTATCCAAAATCTAACAAACTCCATACCCAAATAACAAATTATCCAGTGAAGAAATGGACAGAAGACATGAACAGACATTTTTCCAAAGACATCCAAATGACCAACAGACACATGAAATGATGCTCAGCATCACTCATCATCATCAACATCATCAACATCATCATCATCAGGAAAACACAAATCAAAACCACACTGAGATACCACCTCACACTGGTTAGAATGGCTAAAATTAACTCAGGGAACAACAGATGCTGGCGAGGATGTGGAGAAATGGGAATCCTCTTGTTCTGTTGGTGGGAATGCAAACTGGTGCAGCTGCTCTGGAAAACAGTGTGGGTTCCTCACAAAATTAAAAATAGAACTACCCTATGGCCCAGTAATAGCACTGCTAAGGATTTACCCAAGGGATACTGAAGTAGTGATGCAGAGGGGCACATGTACCCCAATGTTTATAGCAGCTCTTTCAACAATAACTACATATGGAAAGAGCCTAAATGTCCAACTGATGAATAGGTAAAGAAGATGTGTTTTATACATACAATGGAGTACTGCTTGGCAATAAGAATGAATGAAATCATGCCATTTGCAGCAATGTGGATGGAACTGGAAGGTATTATGCTGAGTCAGTCAGAGAAAGACAGATATCATATGTTTTCATTCATCTGTGGGTCTTAAGAAACTTAACAGAAGACCATGGGGGAAGAAAAGGGGGAAAAAGTAGTTACAGAGAGGGTGGGAGGCAAACCATAAGAGACTCTTAAATACAGAGAACAAACTAAGTGTTGGAGAGATGGGGGGAAAGGGGAAAATGGATGATGGGCACTGGATGTTGTATGTAAGCAATGAACCATAGGAACCTACCCCAAAAGCCAAGAGCACACTTTACACACTATATGTTAGCCAATTTGACAATAAATTATATTTTTAAAAAAAGAATAAGTTATCTTTGTCATTTTCTTGGTTGCATTATAACATTTAACCTGAAGTTTCCTTGTATGATTCCCTTTAAACTGTCATTTTCTAGGAGCTGGTTTGGCTTCATGGAGATATGGGTTTCACAAATTCACTTAACTTTAAGAACAATTCATTTCAATACATTCAAAGCAAATGCATGCTTGGGGGAGGGGTGCTCTGTTAGCTCATCTACATTGGATTTTCTCTACTGCTCTAATTTGTAACCTAGTAATATGGCCAGTGCCCACCCTCATAATGTTGAAAATCTTTAGATGTCATGTGAATATATATACACAAATTTCTTGGTGTACCCCCCACCAGATCATGTTAGACACCTCTGTGATGTATGGAGCCTGGAGTTCCTCTTCTGGAGATTCATATTATCATCATCATCACTGGGCTAACTCAGATCCCAGGCAGCTGGGAGGAGGCAGGAATTAGAAATCTGGCTTCATAGCAAGGTTCTTTGGTGGTAAGGAGCTAAAAAATACAGACTCCCTGATTTTAAGACTACATAGGTTATTCTAAATAAAGCCCAGGAGTTTGTGTCATTTTTCTCATAACTTTAGTGATTCAGAGACCATTGTCATTCATATTAATTTTGGAATGACTGGTGGGAAAACAACACTGGACACTGAGTCAGGAGATCCAAGTTCAGGTACTTCACTGCCAGACTACTTTTCTGGCCAAAGCAGTTGATTTCTCTTCATGTCTCTGTTCAGTAAAATGAAAAGGTTAGAGGAGAAGTGATTTAAAGTCTTTCTCAGTGCTAACATTTCATTAATCACCCACATGGCAGGAAGTGTCTTTTTTTTCCCCTAAATGGGTTGAAAATTCTTCAGAAATTGACATTAACATTTCCATATTTTAAGATGTTTGAAGCAGGTGATCTCTATCCTTAAAGAAACTTAAAAATTGAGGTGCAGAGAAAATAATCCTTAAGAGTTAACCAATGTGTCACTCTATAGTCAGGTATTGAACCCAAACTGAATTTACTGGTACGCCTGTTTGGCTCAGTGGATTAAGTGTTGGACTCGGGCTCAGGTCATGATCCCATGGTTCATGAGTTTGAGGCTTATGTTGGGCTCTGTGCTTACAGCTCAGAGCCTGGAGCCTGCTTTAGATTCTGTGTCTCCCTCTCTCTCTGCCCCTCCCCTACTTGTGCTGTCTCCCTCTCAAAAAAATAAACATTAATAAGTTGAATTTACTGACCTCAATCTTTCATCACCCAATTGCCATCAACAGATGTTTTATTTACCCCAATACAACAGCATGCATTGACAATAATGGATCCAGGAAATGCCTAAGTGAACCACCTTATGGAAGAACCTAAAGAACAAAGACTTAAAAGCAAATAACATGTAGAGACTTTGAGGCTTGTTTGAGGAATAGAAATGTGAGGATAGCTACAGGGAGTTTAAAGTCCAGATGAGGTGGAGTTAGCAAGAGCCGAGTCATCAATGGCAGGGAGCTCCTGTTTAGTGACTAGAAATAAGCTAAAGAACTTCATGGAAAAATCATACACAACCAGATACTGATAACAGTACCTTTTCAGTTCAGTTCTGGGCCTGATGCTGTGGAAGAGGCAGCTAGATTCCACAGAAACCATTTTGAGGCTTTCTGTGTAAGTAAGGGTCCTTTAAATACAGAAGTCTGACATATGGACATTTTAAGTTTAAGGAACCCCTAACTACTGCCATGCCTCTGAATCATAGATTTTAAAAAAATCAAGCCATTATGAAGCCAGATCAAACACGTCTTTGTAACTGATCCATTTTGTCTGATTAGATGCTCTTTACTAACCACTGTAGAGAGAGACATTACTCTTTGAGGACCATTATGACTCATGAAATCGTGTTCTTTTTTCTTTGGACTTTTTTTTTTTTGCTATTTCTTTTTTTATTATTTGTATAGCATATTTCATTTTTTGGGGGGTTGTTCTTATACAACTGTAATTTCACTTAGAGCTACAAAGGACTCAATAGTAGTTGGTTTGGTGGTCAGGGCCATGACTCTCTCTGCAGGCAACTCCCTACAGGAAAGCAGTCGCCTTCTTGGGGTTTGCTCATCATCTTAATTTTTTTTTAAAGTTTTTTCCTCAGGCTTCAACTTCCAGCTGTTCTAGCCTCAGAGGACAAATAGATCATCAAGAGGAAAGGAGGATACTTTGTTCTCGCATTCTGCTCAAACTTCAACGGAAAGCATTTATACTATTAAAGACTTTGTTAGCAAAGCATCTTCATAGAGGATTCTTCTTCTGGTGTTTCTCCTCCATTGTGTCGATAAACACTGTAGCAAAAAATTTATATAACCTCAAGCTACTAATTTGCAAAGATAGGCACATTTTAGGACAAAGCCCCAAATGTGTTTTTGGGTTACAGTTAGAAAAGGAGGAAATGCTATTAGGTGCAACTTATATCGATCTTCTAAGGAAGGACAAAATTGGCATAGGAGCTAAAAATTTAATACATTTAAGACATGAACTGTGTGTCCAAACCAACATGTGAAATTAAGAAGAATCAGTGTATATAAAATATGTAACACTTAAATGTTCTCTATTCTAAGCATTTTCATTAAAAAAGTGGAAAATTTTCAGATCACATGTTTTTCTTTTTTTGTGATACAATGTATAATATTTAAAACTTTACATTTTTACTTTTAAAATGTATTATTTGGTGGCATAAAGCACATTTGCAATGCTGTGCAATTACCACTCTCCATTTTCTGGAATTATTCCAAACTCTGTAACCATTAAATAATAAAGCTTCTCATTCTACCCTCTTTCCAGTCCCTGGTAACCATTAGCTATTGTTCTTTCTTTCTGAATGAGTTAACTATTCTTTATTCTTTCTGAATGAGTTTCACTATTCCAAGTACCTCATTAGGTATGGCATTACATAAGATTTGTCCTTTTAGTGCTGACTTATTTCATCTAGCATGTTATCAAGGTTCATCTTTTGTTGTCCCATGTATTAGAATTTTATTCCTTTTTAAAAATTGTGGCAAAACAGATGTAACATAAACTTTACTTTCTTGACCACATTTCAGTTTAAAGTTCAGAAGTGTTAAGTATATCCACATTGTTGTACAACCAATATCCAGGACTCTTTTTGTCTTGTAAAATTGAAACCTTACCTATTAGACAACTCCTCACACTCTCCTCCCTCTCTCCCAGTCCCTGGGCACCACTATTCTACCATCTCTCTATTGAATTTGACTACTCTAGGTACATCCTATGTGGAATCATCTAGTATTTATTTTTAGCTGGCTTATTTAACTTATCACAATATCTTTAAGGTTAATCCATGTTGTAGCATATGCCAGAACTGCCTTTCTTTTGGGTTGCAATTTTATTTGTTTACATTTATTATAAATGCTATTTTATTGTGATAATGCATTTAAATTTTTTTATTGAAGACATTTGACATATATACATTGTTTACATTTAAGGTATATAATGTTCCTTTGATACATTTATATATTGTAATAGGATTGTTGCTATAGTGTTATTTACACTATATAATTATAGTACATTGTCGCTATGCTGCACATCACTTTGGCTTATTTACTTCTTGGAAGCTTGTACTTTGAAGAAACATCACCTTTATTGCCACAATGCCCCATCCTCTAATAACTACTATTTCACTGTTTAAATTTGAGTTCGATTCTTTTTAGATCCCATTTAAGTGATATACAATACTTTCTCGCATTTATCTCACTTAGCATGATCTGCTCAAGATTCATTCATGTTGGCACACATGGCAGGATATCCTTTATGCTATGGTTGAATAATATTACGTTGTGTCTATATACCACATCTTTTTTATCCATTTATCTGTTGGTGGACATTTATGGTGTTTCCATATCTTAGCCATTGGGAATAATGCTGTGATAAACATGAGAGTGCTTATATCTCAAAATTCCGATTTCCTTTGGGTATATATCCAGAAGCAAAATTGCTTTGTTATAGTAAGTCTATTTTCAGTTGTTTGAGGAAACTTCACATTATTTTCTATAATGATTGGAGCAATTTAGATTTCCACTGACAGTGTGTAAGGGTTTCCCTTCACCACATTCTCACCACCTGTTTGTTGTCTGTCCTCTCAATAATAGCCATTCTATGAGGTGTGAGGTGGTAGCTCATTGTGGTTTTGATTTGCATTTCTCAGATAATCACTGATGTTGAACATCCTCTCAGGTGTCTATTGGCCATTTTGATGTCCTTCTTAAAATAGGCAGGAAAACTAAGTAGAATTTTTTCCAGTCAGATATGTGTTTGATTTCTAAATGTATTTTGTGTATTAATCCTGTATCCAAAATATGGTTTGCAGAAGATTATTCTTTAGTTTTGTTCCTTTTGTCAATTGTTTCTTTGGCTGTGCAGGAGTTTTTGAGTTTGCTGTAGTGCCATCTGTTATGTTGTTTGCACTCTTTGTGTCATGTCCAAGAAACTCATTGCCAAGATCAGTGTTAAAGAGCTTGTTTCTTAGGTTTTCTTTCTTAGGGCATCAAGTCTAATGTTTAAGTGCTTCATCTATTTCAAGTTAATTTTTGTAAGTGGTAGGAGATAAGAATTCGATTTCATTGTTCCTCATGTGTTTCTCCAGTTTTCCTAGGACCATTTGTTAAGAGTCTGTTATTTCCCCATTTAGTGTTCTTAGCTCCCTTGTAAAATATTAACTACCCACATATGCTGAGAGTCAGTTCTGGTCTCTTAAGTCTTATTCGTCTGTGCTCATTTTTTTTTTTTTGCCAGTACCATACTATTTTATTATTATGGCTTTGCAGTATAATTTGAAACCAGTAAGTATAATACCTCTGGCTCTCCCCCCCCCCCCACCAAGATGGATAAGAATACAACAAAACAAGATCCAACTATATATTGATTTAGAAGACTCATTTCAGCTCTAAAGACACACTAAGAGAGTCTTTCAAAGTAAAGGGATGAAGTAGAAACCAGAAGTATAACATAACCAGACTTATCACACAAGATACATTTCAAGCCAAAATGGTAACAAGAGATAAAGGAGGACATGATACAATGATAAAGGGATCGATATATCAAGATCACCTAACAACTGTGGAGTGCCTGCGTGGCTTGGTTGGTGGAGTGTCTCACTCTTGATTTTGGCTCAGGTCATGATCCCAGAGTTGTGGGATCAAGCCATGGGTTGGGCTCTGTGTTGAGCATGAGCCTGCTAAAGATTCTCTCTCCCTCTCTCCCTCTTCCTTTGTCCCTCCCCCCTGCTCACATGCTCTGGAATAAACAATAATAAAAAAGATCATCTAACAATTGTAAATATATATATGGTTTCAACACACAAGCAAGAAATATATTAAGCAAATACTAACCAATCTTAAAGGAGAAGTAAACAGTAAGATATAATTTATATTAAAAAAATACACAGAGGACTGTTGATATTGAACCATACCTTAGAACAAATGGATTTAATAGACTTAGGCCATTTTGTCTAATAGCAGAATATACATTCTTCAAGTGCACATGGGACATTATCCAGAATAGATCATATGATAAGATAAAAAAGAAAATCTTAGCAAATTGAAGAACATTAAAACAAATTTAAATAGTATGATTTCAATGTTTAGTTTTGAGAGAGCACGATCAGGGAGGGGCAGAGAGAGAAGGAGACACAGAATCTAAAGTACGCTCTAGGCTCTGAGCTGTCAACACAGAGCCCAATGCGGGACTGAAAACAAACCTTGAGATCATGACCTGGGCCTAAGTCAGACGCTTAAGTAACTGAGCCACCCAGTCATCCCTCCCAACTATCTTTTCTGACCACAATGATATAAAGCTAGAAATCAACAAGAAAGTGTGAAGATCTACAAACACACCTCTAAACATATAGAGCAAAGAAGAAATCAATATAGAAAAATATTATCTCAAGACAAAAATGAAAACAGAGCATACCAAATCTTGTGGGATGAAGCAAGAGCAGTTTTAAGAGATATTAGGTCAATACATGCATATATTTGCAATTTAATTTCTTAAATCCATTTCCTTCCTTTTTAAGATAAACTTTTAAAGGTATATATTAAATAAAATATTAAGTTTTAAAAAAATTCTTGATTCTGGTGTAATTATCATGTAGCGTTATATTAGTTTCAGGTGTATGATAGTGATTCAACACTTCTGTACTTTACTCAGTGCTCAGCAAGACAAGTGCCCTCCTTAATCCCCTTCACTTATTTCACCCATTCTCCCATCAATCTCCCATCTGGTGACCATCTGTTTGTTCTGTATAGTTAAAATTCTGGTTTTTAGTGTATCTTTTTTTCTCCCTTCATTCAATTGTTTCTTAAATTCCACATATGTTTGAAGTCATATGGTATTTGTCTTACTCTGATTTATTTTGCATAGCATTATACTCTCTAAATCTCTCCATGTTGCAAATGACAAGATTTCATTCTTTTTTATGGCTGAATAATATTCAATGTGTGTGTATATATACACAAACACCCCCTACGTTCCTTATTCATCTATTGATGGAAACTTTGGCTACTTCCATAGTGTGGCTATTATAAGTAATACTGCAATAAACATAAGGGTGCATATATCCCATTGGATTAGGGTTTTCATATTCTTTGGGTAAATATCCATTAATGTAATTACTGGATTACTGGGTAGTTCTATTTAATTTTTTGAGGAACCTCCCAAGTGTCGTTCACAGTGGTTGCATCAGTTTGCATTCCCATCAACAGTGCAAGAGGGTTCCCCTTTTTGCAAAGCACCACCAACACTTTTTTCTCGTATTTTTAAAGTTTAGCTATTCTGACAGGTGTGAAGTGATACCTCATTGTAGTTTTGATTTATATTTCCCCATTGAGTAATGTTGAGTATCCTTTTATGTGTATGTTGGCCATCTGTCTTTTTTTTTTATAGGTTTATTTTGAGAGAGGGGAAGGGCAGAGAGAGAATCCCAAGCAGTGTCAGTACAAAACCCAACTCAGGGCACAATCTCATGAACCAGGAGATCATGACTTGAGCTGTAAAGAGTTGGACACTTAACTGACTGAGCCACCAGGCACCCCTGTAGGTCTTTGGAGAAATGTCTGCTTATGTCTTCTACCCAGTTTCGATTTAGAGCTAAACACCAAAGGAGGCGATTTGTACTCTGAAAACTATAAAACATTGATGAAAGAAATTAAAGAGGACACAAAGAAATGGAAAGACATTTCATACTCATGGATTAGAAGAACAAATATTGTTAAAATGTCTATACTACCCAAAGCAGCCTACACATTTAAGGCAATTCTTATCAAAATGCCAACAACATTTTTCACAGCACTAGAACAAGTAATTCTAAAATTTATATGGAACCACAAAAGACCCTGCATAGTTAAAGCAATCTTGGAAAAGAAAACCTAGAGGCATGACAATTCCTAACTCCAAATTCTATTACACAACTGTAGTAATCAATATCACTTTCATTAATACATCTGTTGATGTATACTTGGGTTTCTTCTACATTTTGGTATTATGAATAATCCTTATAGTTTTAGAATATACATATGTACTATTTGGCTCACACTACTTTTAATATTTTTGTCCAGTTTCTTTCTCAATGGTGCATATTATTAAATTCAAGTCTGATGTATAATATCGAAGTATTTAAATTCTGACTGGCTGTTATTCAAGTATCGCCTCATTTAGGCCCAAAATAAAGATTACTTATACTAAAGTTGGGAGGTTGGTTATTGCTTGGCAAGACAATAGTGATTACCTAGGTCAGTTTGACTACAAAGCTTGTTTTCACAAAAATATGCACTTTACTTTCTATCAAAGCATGATTCCCTTAAGATAGTCATTTTGTAATGTGTAGAACCCAGGACAGATTGGGAAAGTCTAAAGGGAACTAGAAAGAATCAGGAATTAGGATGAAAGCATATTTCCTGCATCCAGAAGACCAGGATTATTTCTAATTATAATGATTAATGCAATTCAGGCTTTTCTGAGGAAGGGGGTACCCAAAAGAAATGCTCAGGAATCCTCATGAATCAGGTTGCCTTTTGTTTCTGTCTTTCCATGAAAACACTCTGCATTTAAGAATTCCAGATTTTCCGTAGCTTGTTTTTTGAACAAGAAGCTAATAATTTTTGTTCATAAGAGTAGATTTAGGCATGGACAATGGAGAGGCCAGCTTTTTGAAATATGAATGCCTAAGGATGATGTGATAATAAATCTAAAAACCAGAGCAGAAGAAAAAAACAGTTTCCCAAAATAAGTCACAAAGCGACCTGAAGCCTTCCAGAAAGTGGGTAGTTTCTTTAAAATTAAGTTAAAAACTGACCACATAATGACCGATAATCTCATTAAACATAGCCCTTGTTTTTTTTTTTTTAAGACTTTATTCTAAATTTTTTTCCTATTTCATGTTGAAGACTAGGACATGCTGGCTTCGTGTTCCTCATGAATCTTCCCCAACCTCTTGTTTCTTGCCTTTATGTTCTTTTAGGTTGGTGGGAGAAGCTGAGGCGGAAAAACTAGATAATTCCTAGTTACCCAGGTAAACATGGTTGTTGCACTCAAAAATTTAAGCAACAATTGACAAATCTTTTATATTTTCCTCCCATATGGTTACTGTTTTCAGTGCCCTTTTTATTGTGTAGAGTCACACATTTCTCTGGTACCATTATCCTTCCGCCTTTAACATTTTTAAAGTTTTTTTTTTACCCTTCTCAAAGCTTTTTAATATATCTTTAAAACATCTTTTATCACTGTTTTTGAGCATTTGATTACAATGTCCTTTGTTGTTTTTGTGGTTATCACATTTTTCTTCTTGGCATTTGCTGAGCTCCTTAAGTAGGACTATATTAAATTTAGGAAATACTGCTTTTCTTTTCTTCAAATTTTTTAATGTTTCATTTATTTTTGAGAGAGAGAGAGAGAGACAGCATGAGCAGGGGAGGGTCAGAGAGAGAGAGAGGGAGACACAGAATCTGAAGATAGGCTCCAGGCTCTGAGCGGTCAGCACAGAGCCTAACGCGGGGCTCGAACCCACGAACCATGAGATCACAACCTGAGCCGAAGCCGGACCCTCAACCTACTAAGCCACCCAGGTGCTCCAAGGGAAATATAGCTTTTCAAACAAGGTTTTGTTTTGTTTTTTAAATTTCAGATTCCCATATTCCTCTCCTTCCCCTTGAGAATTTTAACTATGTATATATTCGGCCACTTAAAGTAGTTCCACAGTTCACTCATGCTGTTTCATAGTTTTCTTTCTAGATTTAAAAACAGAGTAATAAACTCTTTAAAGTTCACCAACCTTTTCTTCTGCAAGGTCCAATTTGATATTAATCTCATCTAAGTGTTTTCATATCACTGTTGCAGTTTTCTACTTCTAGAATTCTAGTTCAATCTGAGTGTTTTAAAAATATTTGTGTCCCCAAAGTTTTGCTTCTATAGGATACAGTTCAATAACTGTATTGTGTCCATGTCTTCTCATTTTAATACCCATGGCAACCCTGGGACAGTTTCAATTCATTAATTTTTCTTCTCATTATAGATCCTATTTTCTTGCGTCTTTACAACTCTGGCAATCTTTTATTGGATGCCAGACAGCGTTGAAATTTACCTTACTGGGCACCAGCTAATTTTTATCCTTTTAAATACTTTTACATTTTGTTCTAAGTTCAAGTTTCTTAAAAGCAGCATAGTCATTTATAGTGGTTGCATTTTTATGCACCAATAATGAAGCGACAGAAAGAGAAATCAAGAAACAGATCCCATTCACAATTGCACCCAAACCCACAAAATACCTAGGAATAAACCTAACCAAAGATGTAAAAAACCTGTATGATGAAAACTATAGAAAGCTTAAGAAAAAAATTGAAGAAGACACCAATAAATGGAAAAACATTCCATGCTCTTGGATCAGAAGATTATTAAAATATCAATTCTACCCAAAGCAATATACACATTCAATGCAATCTCCCTCAAAATTGCACAAGCATTCTTCTCAAAGCTAGAACAAATGACCTTAAAATTCGTATGGAACCACCAAAAACCCCAAATAGCCAAAGTAATATTGAAGAAAACCAAAACAGGAGGCATCACAATCCCAGACTTTAGCGTCTACTACAAAGCTGTCATCATCAAGACAGTATGGTATTGGCAAAAAAACAGACACAGACCAATGGAATAGAATAGAGACCCCAGAACTGGGCCCACAAATGTACAGCCAATTAATCTTTGACAAAGCAGGAAAGAGTATCCAATGGAAAAAAGACTGCCTCTTTAACAGGTGGTGTTGGGAGAGCTGAACAGCAACATGCAGAAGAATAAAACTAGATCACTTTTTAAAAAATAAACTCCAAATGGATGAAGGACTTGAATATGAGACAGGAAACCATCAAAACCCTCGAGGAAAAAGCAGGAAACAGCCTCCTTGACCTCAACCGCAGCAATTTCCTACTTGACACATCCCCAAAGGCAAGGGGATGAAAATGAAGAGCAAACCTGAACTTTTGGGACCTCATCAAGATAAAAAGCTTCTGTACTGCAAAGGAAACAGTCAAAAAACTAATAGGCAACCTGCAGAATGGGAAAAAATAGTTGCAAATGTCATATTGGATAAAGGGCTAGTATCCAAAATCTACAAAGGAACTCACCAAACTCTACACCCAAAAAACAAGTAGTTCAGTGAATAAATGGGCAGAAGACTTGAAATAGATACTTCTCCAAAGAAGACATCCAGATGGCCAACAGGTACATGAAACGATGTTCAGCTTCACTCAGCATCAGGGAAATACAAATCAAAACCACACTGAGATACCACCTCACGCCAGTCAGAGTGGCTAAAACGAACAAATCAGGAGACTACAGATGCTGGTGAGGATGTGGAGAGATGGGCACCCTCCTACACTGTTGGTGGGAATGTAAATTGGTACAGCTGCTCTTGAAAATAGTGTGGAGGTTCCTAAAAAACTACAATAGAACTCCCCTATGACCCAGCAATAGCATTGCTGGGGATCTACAGAAGTGCTGATGCATAGGGGCACACATACCCCAATGTTTAAAGCAGCACTTTCAACAATAGTCAAATCATGGAAAGAGCCTAGATGTCTATGAACCGATGAATGGATAAAGAAGATGTGGTATGTATACACAATAGAGTACTACATGGCAATGAGAAAAAATGAAATCTGGCCATTTGTAGCAAAGTGGAGGGACCTTGAAGGAGTCATGCTAAGTGAAATAAGTCAGGCAGAGAAGGACAGATCCCATACGTTTTCACTCATAGGTCTAACAGGAGAGACCTAACAAGCGACCATGGGACGGGAAGGGGGGGGGGCGGGAAGAAAGTTAGCGAGAGGGAGGGAGGCAAATCATGAGAGACTCTTGAATACTGAAAACAAACTGAGGTCTGAAAGGGGAGGGGGGTGATGGTCATGGAGGGGGGCACTTGTGGGGAAGAGCACTGGGTGTTATATGGAAACCAACTTGGCAATAAACTATTAATAAAAAAAAGATTTATTAGGTGGGCGTGGAGCTGTGCTCAGAATAGGGACAGCTATTGCCTCTACCGAGGCAAAACTTTTCTATGTCCTTCGTCCAATGTCCCATGAGTTAAGAGTTTTTCAGAAATAGAAATAGGCATTATTCCTGGTTGGGTATGAAGAACAAGGACAGTTGCCTCTACTCCTTTCATGTCTCTTTCTCCAACTTCGGGTAGTTTCCTTACACACATGTACCGGTCAGTACCCAGCTGAATATTCTTTATGCAATTATTGGCTCTTGCCTCCACAAGACCTCATTTGAAATTGTTATACTGTCTCACACATAGCATACATAGCATGTACTTTCTCTAGTGCTTAAAAATTAAGTTTGAATTTTGAATAGGTACCTCGGGGCAGTGGTTCTCTAAGTGTGGCTTTTAAATCAATAGTATCTGCATCGCCTGGCAACTTAGAAATGCAAACTAGGCTGCACCTCATACCTACAGAATTGCAAGCTCTAGATGGGAAGACACTGTGTACAGCCAGCAATCTGGGTTTCAACAAGCCCTGTGTATGATTCTGATAGGTGCTCAAGTTTGAGAAACAGTCTTAAAATTCATAGTGTGAGTAGGTAGGGAAGGAATCCTAGGGAACATTTCCAGTGTCCTGGAGTCTTCAGAATCAGGCAGGTGCCAATCTCATTTGCATACAGATTGGTTCTGATGAGGCAGAGAATTGAGTACAAGAGGGTTTACTCAAACTGTAGAGAATATAAGAAGGAAGAAACAGTCTTTCTTATTGGAAAGTTTTTTTTATTAGAAAGAAATACTCTTCAAATTTTCTTTTCCTTCATAGCAGAGGGGGTTTGGGAAATGAGAGGGTTGTACAGAGTTGGGAACTGGTGGTAACTAATCCTATTATTATGTGCACAAGACTCTCAAGGGAAATGAGCTAAGGGACCATGCTCAGGGACCATAGCCCCAGCCTCTGGGATTTCTTGATCCCTAATGCCATGTTGGGTAAATAGGCTATTGGCTCCAGAGAGGAAGTTGGCAGCATTTAAAAAAAAGGGGGGAGAGTTCATGCCACAGGGCAACATGCATTGAAAAGGAGTTGCAACAGTGCTGGGCAAAAGCATTTATCTTAGAAAAAATAGGCTTTCAACAGCAGTGGGCCAGATTCCCAGACAGGCAGATTTGTTTGTCCTAAAAGCCTCACTCTAGCCTTTATTGTTTCTCTTAGCCACATAATGACCCTGCCTCTCCTGCCAGTCAAGGACAGGACAAGAAGAACAGAACAGGAGACAAAAGTGTCTGCTCTCTTGGTTTCTGTAAGTGGTTTGGCTTTTCCTTGCCAAAGGGAAATATTATTCATATTTCAACAATCAGCCTCTTCTTAAACAGACCCTAATTTGAGAAAAGATTTTTAACCTGAGGAACACATTGGGTAGTACGGAAAAAAAGTGATATATAAGAAATTGATTTTGCCAGTGGCAGGACAATATACACAGTTGATGCAATCACTCACAAATTTTGAGTACTCAAGAATTGTTTAAATTGGTATCACATTCTTCAACCATAGAGGTGTTCAGTTCCTCAGATGGAGTCTCTTTACCCTCACCTCTAGCTTGGCTCTGCCATTCCTATGGTTCTGATAACTGAGGACTTGAAATTGGATTGTAATAAGTTTCTCAAAACAAGTGCATGAAAGAAGTAATTAATGACCTACTAAGAGGCAAGCTTATAGCAGGTGCTAGAAAACAAAAAGATCCATCTTGCTTTCAAAGAAGAAAGGTGTGCAGAAATGCAGTGTGTACTCTCATGGCAACAGGAATCTTGAGCCAGGAACTTTTTATTACTGCAAGGTCTTTATAGTCTCCTGTTTGGCTATAGCCTCTGAGCTCTGCACGTGTTCCCTGTAATCAAATTTGTCCTGGTTCCCTGTCCCCATGCTCCTTCACCTCACCACTGCCACCATAATCAAGTTCCTACCTTAGGAACTCTGTCTTAAAAGTTAGTCTAAGTTTTGTTATTAATATTAAAATAACATTTATAAACTCAACATTTATAAACCTTTGTTCCAAAGTGCTCTAAAGGCATTAACATTAGCTCAGCTGCTATATCAACTCATTTAATTCTCACAATCTAATGAAAGTCTATTAATTCTCCATTTAGAGAAGAGGTAATTGATGCATGGAGAGTTTAGATAATCCTCAGTCCTGCCTTGGATTGACAGTCTCCTTTAGTTTTTGGCATTCTGTCCTAAATGCAGATTCCCCTGCCTAAGTTTATAGTTGCTCCAGGAATCACTCTTTCAGTACCTGCCTGGAGGAATGCGGACTGCAAACAGGAGACAAGCAATTCCTTTCCTGGATCTTAGTATGGGTCTTACTGTACCTGGACTCTCTATTTAATTGCCTCTCCTACTAGAATGTAAGCTATTTAATAGAAGGGATCTCTTGGCACATACTTAATTCATAATATTTTTCTTCCCTTTATTATAGATACTGAAGGGGTCATGAAGGCTGCTGTACCTTCCTGTAGTGCCTGTCTTACTTGGCAATTTTGTCCATTCTGGGCCTCTTACAGTTAAATAAGTCAGGTAGGCTAAGGGTAATAGAAGGAGTGGAAGGGACTGAGACATCGTAGAAAGTATGGGTTCAATCAAAGAAGGCAACTGTTGTTCACTTTCAGCCAGCTTCTGCCATACAACAATGACAACCCCATGTTGCCAAGTTTTCCATTTTTCTGAGTCAAATTTGTATTGTTATGTAAAATTTTCCATGGGAAAAAAAGATACCACACCAAGAATATCTGAGGTTTAAATTTTTAAAAGGAGTTGTGGATGTTTTACTTTTGTAAAAGAGCTGAATGTTTTGTTTTGTTTGTTTTTCTAGAGGATTTGGTTAGCATGCAGAGACACAGACACACATATGAGCATGAAAAATGGTAGTTATGATGATAGCCGTGACAGAGCCAGACCAGATGAAGCTATCATTAAGCGGGTAAAGGAGGCAAGGATTTCAAAAAGAGAACAAAAGTGAAGAAAAATTGAGGCCAATGGAAACAACTGTAAGATAAAGGAGGAGTGTAGAAAACTAATCACTGGACTAAATAGAGCTTTCACGAAATCTGTTCTCTCAGGAAAGTGGCTATTCATAGGGTATAGCTAAGGAGTTGTGACGCTTGGTCACTATGACGTCAGTGTGACAGGATGACACTTGTTTTGGTTTGGAGTCCAAGAGAATGTTTTTACTGAGTTGCTTTGCTTGTTGGGGAACCTGCTGATTCGTGGAAGTGTTTTCTAGAAACTTCCTTTGCTGAGGTCATACACATAATCATTGGTTTTGAGCAAGATCCATAACACCAACAACGTCTGAAAGGATATTTTTCCACACACACAAAAACCAGGGTTTTGAGAATACCAGAGGTTCATATGGAATGTGTTAAGAATTTCCTGGAAGATGGCACCATCTTCAGGAGAGGGAGAAGCATTTGCTAATTTTTATGAATGTTTCTTCAACACCTATCGTGCACCAGGTGTGGTTGTGAGCAACATTCACCGGCGAAAAATAGGTAACAAGAAATAAAAGCTGTCATGCCTAGACTTTCAGAAACGTATAATTAGCTTGTGAAGAAAACGGAGCCAGCCACAGGGGAGTACATATGAGGAAGTTGCAAAATATGAAGGAGGAAGGGAGAGAAATCACAGAAGGGAACAAGCATTCTGACTTTTGACTGAGAGTTTCTCTGCCAATATCTCCTCACACAGAAAGTCTTATTATTCCCTTTCATACTCTTGCAATCTAATATTACAAAAACAAAGTCAGATTTTTTTCTTTTTAAAAAGGAAAGCTCAACAAGGTCTAGGCCTTTTTAGCTTTTGCCAATTACTGCTAAAACTTAATATGACCTCTGAGTAACATAAACCTCAAAATGTGTTCTGAACTGTGCATACTGTACCTAAGATCAGAAGATTAGAAGTGGACATACATAAAAAATAAATTATTATAAATAACCAAAGACCAGGGTGACAGGAGCACCCAGGTCGCTCAGTTGATTGAGCATCTGACTTTGGCTCAGGACATGATCTCATGGTTTGGTTCATGGGTTCAGACCCACATTATGCTCTCTGCTGTCAGCCCAGAGCCCACTTCAGATCCTTTGTGTCCCTCTCTCTTTGCCCCTCTCCTGCTCATGTACATGCTATCTCAAAAATAAATATTAATTTAAAAAATAGGGTGACATTACAGAGATGGTGACATAATTCACTCCTGACTCCCCCAACCCCCACCCAACAAGAACAACTAACAACTACTCATGGATAAGACATTGAGAAAATTCTGGAACACAGGGATAAAGCTGATGCACCCCCTTTGTACTATAGAGAACAAGAGGCTAAGAAAAATGGCTACATGCTGACTGCATTGCCCCTCCTCCAGGCAAGAGTGAGTCTCCTTGAACCCAGGGGAGATAGCTGGAGGTCTCCCCTGAGCCCATGTTTCCTCCAGTGGGAAGAGAGAGCCCAGAGTGGACATTAAGCTCCCAGAGCATTGTGAGTTACTTCTTGAGAACCTCAATCTGGTCTCACCCGACAGGAATTCAGGGAAATCTGTGGGCTCTATCACTGAGAATCTGACTGTCATATGCAGGAGGGGGAGAGACTTGCAATAACCAGCACTCAAGTCTTGGCAGGTCAAATTTATTCCTGCAATGACTAAGTAGTATTAGTGCCAGCCAGTGGCTTGGACCATCATCTGCAGAACCAAGTTAGTGGTATAGTCTGATCAAAGAACTTGGTAGGCGATTGACCTGTCTGATTTGGGTCTTCAACAAAAAGTTTTGCTATTCCCGGAGTCTGCTGTGCTCCAATTAAGGCAGGGAATCTTAGTCATAGCCCAAATCCACTGTTGAGTGTGGCTCTCTGCCCCACTTAAATTGAAAGGCTGGCCAGAATACCTGGAAGCTGCATAGCTCAGCAGTGTTTAGAGTGAATATGGCAGGCAGAACCGATCATCCACAGAACAAAGGTAGTTGGCCCTATATATCCAGGAACATGGGTCAGCTCAAGTCATGACCACAGAGAAGGAAAAAAAAAAAAAAGGGTAGTAGGACTTGGAGCTGGTTCTCCTGCTCTATCCAGGCAAGGAAATAAATTCATAGCCCCACTCATTACTGAATGCCATTTTCAGCCTTCTTGTGCAGGAAACCTAATGAAAGGACCATCCAATGGCCTTGCTCACAGTAGCAACTGGGACTATAGGTTGTGGTTTTCTCCATCTGTTGAAAAAAATTCATGACTTGTCCAGCCAGGGAATTCAGTGTGCATAGTCTTACTTAAATTCATGTTCCTAATTTAACTGGCCTTGGGGCCTGTTCTTCTGTCCCACCAGAGCAGGGAAGCTAATTCATAACCCCACAGTACTTCACTACTGAGTATAGCACTTGGTCCTGACCATCTAGTAAACCTGAGTGGAGAAGCCAGGAAGCCATAGAGCTCATCCTACAGACTCACTTGGGTAAGTAACCAAGCCAACCCAATTCTTAGCCAGTTGTTCAAACCAACTTCAGAGTTCAAGCAGTGGCTTTGCTCAAAATAGACTCTGATAGCAAAGCCCATCTGCCCAGGGATGTTACCAGTAGACAAGTTTACAAGCTCAAAACAAACTGGCTGGTAAAGAATGGTCTCTGAAAAAATAAAACTGTGTTCTGGAAGAGGAAATCATGTGATCAAATATGTAAATACTAATGTAAGAAAAAAGGATCACCAAAAGAAAAAAAAAGAAAAAAAAAAGAAAATCAGTTAATAGGACACCAAAGGAAATGAATAAACCAATAACTAACCATAAAGAAATGGAGCTCTATGAACTTCAAATAATTCAGAATTCTAAGTTTAGTGAACAAGAACACACATAACTAAATGAAATTAGGAGAACAATGTATAAAAAAGGAGAAATTCAAAGAAATAGAAACCATCAAAAAACAAATGAACTCCTAGAACTGAAAAATCTAATAACCAAACTGAAGCAAGCTTCAAAAGCTAATTAACCAGAGTGGGGGAGGGAGAGGGAAGTCAAGGTCATAAAAGAGCAGACATTTGAAATGATCTAGGCAGAGCAGCATGAAGAGAAAAAATAAATGAGGGAATAAAGCCTATGGGAATTATAAGACAATAGAAAGAAACAATATCTATATTATAGAAATTCTAGAGGGAGAAGAGAATAATAGAGATAAAAAGTATATTTTAATCAACAATGGCTAAAAATTTCCCAAATGCGGGAGAGAAAGGGATATCTGGATCCACGAGGCTCCAAAGGACTCCAAATAGATTGAAACCAAATAAGGCTACACATTATAATGGTCAAAAAAGACCAAAAAATTTTTTTGAGTATACCGAGAGAGCGGAAAGAAGTTCTCTATGAAAAACCCTTCATAAAACTATCAGATTTCTCAACAAACATTTTAGGCCAGGAGAGAATAGGAAGATATATTCAAAATATGTCAGGAAAAAGTTATCAACCAAGAATCCCCTACCAGGCAAAGCTTCAGAAGTTGAGTAATGAAGACTTTCCTGAACAAACTCTGAGAGAGTTCAACATTAGACCAGTCTTACACAAAATACTAAAGGAAATTATTTGAGTGGAAATAAGAGGATTTTAATTAACATGATAAAAACATAAGTACTTGAAACTCACTGATAACAGTACATCTATAGTCAAAGTAAGATTCTAGAACATAGTGTGTGATTCATTTACAACTCTAGTATAAAAGTTAAAACAAACATGGCAAACTCATAAAAGAATGAATAAACAATATAAAAATATGTAAACCTCAATAAGCTAAAGTATGAAAGGGAGGAGAAATAAGAATTTAGGAATACTATTGTAGTTAAATTGTTATGTAAGCCTCATAGTGACCAAAAAGAGAAAACCTGTAAAAATTGTACAAAAATTTTAAATAAAAATTTTAGCTATTTATTTTTACAGAGAGAGAGAAAGAGTACAAGTGGGAGAGAGGGGCAGATGGAGAGAAACAGACACAGAGAGAGAAACTCAAGCAGGCTTCACACTCCGCATGGAGCTTGACACAGGGCTTGATCTGACCACCCTGGGATCATGAACTGAGCTGAAAGCAAGAAGTTCAGTGAGCTGGTCACTTAACCAACTGAACCACCCAGTTAAATAATTAAATACAATTTTTTAACTGTTTAGTTAAAAAAAGAAATTATACAGAAAAGACATTATAGTTTCAAAGCATACTGCTACCAAATGATATCAAAACAAAGATTACAAGATAATAAATAAGGAAAAATGACTCTACAAACAGTCAAAAGACAAAATGATGGGATAGGTAAATATATTTTAAGCAAATTGTAACCAAAATAAAACAGAGGTAGCTGTATTTATACAAACAAAATAAAATTTAAGCTAAAAATAGTAAGAAAAGAGAGAGAAGGTCTTTATATAATGCTGAGTATTTTGATCCATCAAGGAGGTACAAGAATTGTAAATATTTATTTACCAAATATCAGAGCACCCCATTTTTACCAGGTAAAATAAGTGAAAGAGAGAAAGAAATGTAGTGAGATCTTACATGTGGAATCTGAAAACCCAAAAACAAGACTATCACCACCCTCCCATGTCGCGCCCCACACCCGCCGGCGGGAAGGAAGGACGAGACACTGGACTTCGTTGCAGAGCCGTCTTTATTCTTCTTCTTCTTGTTTTCTTCTTCCCCCTTCCCCCAGTCCCCAGCAGGTTATATACTCTTTAGCCCCTCCCACCTCTACGTGGCCCCAGAGGATTGGCTCAAGGCTGCTGATCACGTGCAGCGCCCGTGCCACGCAGCCTCAGAGCAAAACAGCGCACGTGAAGGAAACTTACAACAGGCTAGGGGGAGCAGGAAGCAAGCAGTGGGAAAAACATCCCGTGACTCAGCAGCCCAGGGAAAAAGGCATCGCGAGACCTGGCAGAACGCCAGGGCGCCATCTTGCCTTCTGCGGCTTCCCACACTCCCAAACTTTTAGTAAAATAAAGCAGGATTTTTGGTTACCAGAGGGGAAGTGGGTATAGGGGGAGTTTCTGCGTCAGTTAGAGGATATAAAATTAAAGGCACATAAAGGTGGCTAAAACGTATAAACAAACTACCGTATAGAAGATAAATAAGTACGAGAGATATGACATACAATCTGAGGACTACAGATGACACCACCATACGGAAGACTTGAAACAATGAAAATCAACAACATCTAACATACAAAATTTATTGCACATACAAAGAAGCAGGAAACTAATACACAACCAACTAAATGACCACACACAAAAGACAATACAGATCTAGAAGGAAATAAGAAGCAAGGATGCTAAAACAGCTAAAACCATCTAAATATGGTTAATGCGTTCATAGACTTAGAAAGTCAACATAATGAGAAAACATATGAAAGATATGAAAAAATTGGACACCTAGAGGTGAAAATGACCATATATAAAATGGAAAGGTTATTTGTTAGGATACCAACAGATTAGAGAAGAAAAAGATCAAAAGATCAGTAAACTTGGAAAACATAGGAATAAAAATTAACAAAAAGAAAAAAATACAAAAGGGAAGAGTGTTTCAGTTATTTGGGGACAACATCAAGAGGTTTGTAATTGTAATACACATATGTAATTGAAGTCTTAGAAAGTGAGAAGGAAGAAGAAAATATTTGAAGGAATGAGGTATAAAATTTACCAAGTATGATGCTATCTACACACAGATCCAAGGAGATGAGTGAAAACCTATGAAACAGAAGAAACCAAATAAACAGAAAACCCAGTAAAAACTAAGAAAAATAATACCAAGATGAATTGGTAAAAATCAGTGTTAGATATATTAATGTGGATTTTAAGAGAGCCCACAATATATACAGAGGAACAATTATTCCAACTTTTCATTAAAAGCTATGCAAGTCACTGGAATGGCACTTTTTTTGGTTAAGTTTTTTTTTTTTTTATTTTTGAGAAAGAGTGAGCAGGGGAGGGGCAAATAGAGGGAGAGGTGGTCAAAAGAAATGCTATTTTTGGTGGAAACTTGGATTTACAAAAAGGAACAAGGAACACTGCCAAAGATAAATATGTTGAAAAATGTATAAAACTTTTTCATTTTAAAACCTTTACTGTAGACCTGGGTGTTATATGGAAACCAATTTGACAATAAACTATTAAAAAAAAACCTTTAATGTAGTTATATAGCAGCATTTAGTTGAGTTTATAACATGAAGAGATAAAATGTATGAAACAATAGAAAAGAAGAGGTGGAACTTCATAAATGTAGAATTACATATAAAATAATTTGAAGGTTTGCATATTGTAAGCTCTAGACCAGCTACTAAGCATAAGAACAGACACATATATAGCTTATGAGTCAACACTGGTGTGGACATAAAATATATTCACTCTGAAAAAGACTGGCCCCTTAAAAGTCAGGAATGGGTGGGAAAGAGTAAAATAAGTAGGGGAAAAATGGTAAAAGGGTAGATTTAAATCAAATTAAAATCCAAATAAACAAGCATACCAATAAAAAAATTAAGACTCAATTCTATGCTGCTTAAAGAAGCTCACTTTAAATATAAATATATTTTTTATACTTTTAAATATAAAAAGACAGATTAAGTAAAAGTAGAAGTAAATTATCCAAATCCCAATTAGAAAATAGCTGGTCTAATTTTATCAACATCAAAGTAATCAAACCAAGCACTGTATCTGGAGTTAAAGAGGAAATTTCCCAGGGGAAAGATTATCAACAAAATAGAAGGTATCATAAATGTATATGGACCTAGTAACCGAAGTTGAAAAACTCAAAGATCACAAATTAATAATTAGAGAATTCAATATTCTTAGTGATTGCAAAAACAGGCAGATATTCATGTGACTTAAGTAATTATAAAAAAAAAAAACGTGACCCAACTTTCATATATAGAACTCCAACTCATCAATAGAAATGCATTCTTTTGAAGTGCACATGGAACACTGACCAAAGAGACTCTATCCTTGGTCACAGAAGTCTCAGATTAAAAATAATTAAATATAGATTATGGTTGTTTTGACCTCCACAAAATTAATCAAAAAGTAAAATATTTCTCAAATTAGCAATTAGACACTGAAGTCACCAATGGATCAAAGAACAAATCACAAGATAATTAGAAAATATTTTGAAGAACACTCCTTGGGCTGCAAGGCCGTCACTCTGGGTTTCTGGGGGAAGGAAACTGAAAATTTGCTGAGAGTGATGTCTTATGATAGGCTACCTCAGAAAACAAGCCAAAGTACACATGTAGTGATATTTGGGATTCTCCACCAAGTAGGGAAATAAAATAACCAAAGTCTCAACAAGAGAGACCAAGGGACACTATTAAAAGAACACTTTCTGAACAGACGGACCATGGACAGCCTATGAGCCTCCTTTAATATAGCAGTACTCGCAGGTACAGAGCACATAACAAGCTTTTAAAACTTACAAGCTACAGAAAGCTGGCCAGAATAATGAAACGGAAGAATTCTTCTCTAAAGAAATCCCAGGAAGAAGGGATAGCTAAAGATTGGTCAAAAACAGATATAAGTAACATAACTGACCAAGAATTTAGAACAATAGTCATAAAATTAAATCGCTGGGCTTGAAAAAGGCATGGAAGACACCAGAGACGCTGTTGCTATGAAGATTATGGACCTTAAATATAGTTGTGATGAACTTAAAAATGCTATAAATGAGGTGCATTAATGAAATGGAGGTGGCCACTGCACAGATTGAAGAGGCAGAGAGGAGACTAGGTGGTGAATTAGAAGACACAATTATAGAAAAAGAGGAATCTGAAAAAAAAAAAAAAGAAAGAAATTGATCCAGGAGAATGAAAGAAGAAGAATTCGAGACCTGAGTGATAAAATCAAAAAGGGAACAATATCCCTATCATAGAAGTTCCTGAAGAGGAAGAAAGAGAAAAAAGTTCTGAAGGGGTGTTGGACCAAATTATACACGAAAATTTCCCCAATCTAGGGAAAGAGAAAGACATGGAAATTCAAGGGGCATACCAAACACCCCTAAGACGTAATGTAAACCAACCTTCAGCATGACATATCATAGTGAAACTGGCAAAATATAAAGATAAAGAGAATTCTGAAAGCAGCTAGGGATAAAAGGGCCATAATATACAAAGGGAGACATATCAGGGTAGTTGCAGACCTATCTACTGAAACTTGGCAGGCCAGAAAAAAATGGCAGAAAACCTTCAATGTGATGAACAGAAAAAAAATATGCAGCCAGGAATCCTCTATCCAGCAAGCTTGTCATTCAGAATAAAAGAAGAAAGAAAAGTTTTCCCAAATAAACAGAACTTGAAGGAATTCATCACCACTAAACCATCCCTACAAGAAATCCTAAGAGGAACTCTGTGTTCCTTGCAACATGTCCCTCAAAGTACCAGAGACACCACTATAAACATGAATCCTACAGAGACCACAGTGACTCTAAACCCATATTTTTCAATAACACTGAATGTAAATGGACTCAATGCTTCAATCAAAAGACATAGGGTAGCAGAATGGATTAAAAAAAAAGAAAGAAAGAAAAACAAGATCCATCTATTTGCTTTCTATAAGAGGCTCATTTTAGACCTGAGGACACATTCAGATTGAAAGTGAGGGGATGGAGAAATAGTTAGCAGGCTACCGGAAGTCAAAAGAAAGCTGAAGTAGCCATACTTATTGGAAAAACCGTACTTTAAGGAAAAGGCATTGACAAGAGACCAAATAAGGGCATTATATAATAATTACTGGGTCTATCCATCAGGAAGAGCTAACAATTATAATAGTCTACACACCAAATTCAGAAGCACCCAAACATAAAAACAATTAATCACAAACAGAAACACTCTTATTGATAAGAATGTGCTAATAGCAGGGGATTTAATATTTCACTTACAGAAATGGATAGATCAACTAGACAGGAAAAAAAAATCACTAAAGAAACAATGGACCTGAATGACACATTGGACCAGACAGATTTGACTTTCTTCTCAAGTGCACATGGCGCATTCTCTAGGATAGATCACATACTGGGTCATAAGGCAGCCTTCAATAAATATAAAAGAATTGAGATCATACCATGCACATTTCAAGTTCCATAGCATTGTGATCTGAAAAATCACAGGAAAAAGTCTGAAAAACTTCCAAACACATGGAGGTTAAAGAACACCCTATTAAAGAAGGCATGGGCCAACCAGGCAATTAGAGAAGAAATTAAAAATTATATGGAAACAAATGAAAATGAGCATACAACAATCCAAACTCTCTGGGATGCAGCAAAGGCAGTCCTAAGAGGAAAGTACATTGCACTCCAGGCCTATTTCAAGAAACTAGAAAAAGCGCAAATACAAAATCTAACAGTGTACCTAAAGAACTAGAAGCAGAGCAGCAAGAACACCCCAAGCCCAGTAGAAGAGAAATAATAAAGATCAAGGCAGAAACAAACAATATAGAATCCAAACAATAGTTGAACAGATGAAACCGAGTTGGTGTTTTGAAAAAACAAACAAGATTGATAAACCTTCATCCAGGCTTATCAAAAAAAAAAAAAAAAAAAAAAAAAAAAAAAAAA